>SJYT01080949.1:113514-126387 GCA_006410635.1 Cephalophus harveyi | reverse complement strand
GCAGGTCAGGAAGCAACAGTTAGAACTGGACATGGAACAACAGACTGGTTCCAAAGAGGAAAAGGAGTATGTCAAGGCTGTATATTGTCACCCTGCTTATTTAACTTCTATGCAGAGTACATCATGAGAAACACTGGATTGGAAGAAACACAGGCTGGAATCAAGATTGCTGGGAGAAATATCATAACCTCAGATATGCAGATGACACCACCCTTATGGCAGAAAGTGAAGAGGAGCTAAAAAGCCTCTTGATGAAAGTGAAGGAGGAGAGTGAAAAAGTTGGCTTAAAGCTCAACATTCAGAAAATGAATATCATGGCATCTGGTCCCATCACTTCATGGGAAATAGATGGGGAAACAGTGGAAACAATGTCAGACTTTATTTTGGGCGGCTCTAAAATCACTGCAGATGGTGACTGCAGCCATGAAATTAAAAGACGCTTACTCCTTGGAAGAAAAGTTATGACCAACCTAGATAGTATATGGAAAAACAGAGACATTACTTTGCCAACAAAGGTCCATCTAGTCAAGGCTATGGTTTTTCCAGTAGTCATGTATGGATGTGAGAGTTGGACTGTGAAGAAAGCTGAGTGCTGAAGAATTGATGCTTTTGAACTGTTTTGTTGGAGAAGACTCTTGAGAGTCCCTTGGACTGCAAGGAGATCCAACCAGTCCATTCTGAAGGAGATCAGTCCTGGGTGTTCATTGGAAGGACTGAAGCTAAAGCTGAAACTCAAATACTTTGGCCACCTCATGTGAAGAGTTGACTCATTGGAAAAGGCTAATGCTGGGAGGGATTAGGGGCAGGAGGAGAAGGGGACAACAGAGGATGAAATGGCTGGATGGCATCACCGACTCAATGGACATTAGCTTGAGTGAACTCAGGGAGTTGGTGATGGACAGGGAGGCTTGACATGGTGCAATTCATGGGGTCACAAAGAGTCGGACATGACTGAGTGACTGAACTGAACTGAAGCTTTGTCTTTAATTTAAACATATCTCGTCAACACAGCATCCAATTTCACCATGGAGGAGACTAGAGAAGGGTGATTTGAAGTTAATTTATATTTAGTATTTAAAAATGATGACACAGCACAGGACACACTTATTTTCAAATTAAAATCATGTTCTTGACTTAAAAAAACACAAAAAATTTATTACCTGATGGCTTCAAGAAAATTAATGGGTCTGTCTGTTTTATCTAAGGATATCAAATGTCTAAATTCTAAACAACAAATTGTAAAGAATGGATGAAGAGTAAAATAAAACTGTATTTTGATATGTGACCTGTCTTGTTCATTAGTATATATCTTACATGCACACATGACATCAACAATATTCAACCTCCAGATACTTAATTTCTCTCTCCCTTCCTTTTTTCTTTGATAATCTTACTCCATTCTACTGCATAGTATACTGTTTAATACATTAATCTAAATAAACAGTTAATTCAAGCACTTTCAGTGAAACTTTACAATGATGAAGATGATATGCAAATTGCCTAGGAAATCAAAAGCAACAAATAATTCCTGCTTTTGAGCAGCTGATAAGATTTGGGTATGTAGTAAAGATTAACTGAAATGCACAGTGTGATAAGAGCCAAAATGAAAAATAAATATTAAGTAATGAGGGTGCAAAAAGAGAAAACTTGATTCCTGAGCTTTGAAAGCACTGGTTAGGTTTCAAATGAGATAAGAGGAGATAAAGAGATAAAGAACAGAAAGAAAAGTACAGTTTTAAGGCCAGAGAATCTACTTGATCCTCCCCTCTACTTTTTAAACTTTATACTTAGTTAATTTCAACAGGTTTTTAATTGGCCATTCTTTATATCTAATCCCCTTTGTTCAATATAACGTCATACTTTTCCACTAAATCCATCTTACTGAATTATAAGTTTTGGTGTTACTTTTCTCCTCAAAACCTTAAAATGGTCCTTCTCAAATGAGAGACAATTTACACTCTATATAGGGACATTTAGAACCTCACAAAATTACTTTCCTCTCTACCTTTCTAACATTAAGTCTTATTGTTTTCCATCACAAAGTCACTGAACAAGACAAATCAATTTGAAAGTGAAGCAGAGATAAGAAAGGGCTGAACAGATGAAGGATGAAATGTGTTGTGTTTGGGGAGACTTCACTCCATCACCATCTTTCAGAATTTGACCTTTTTGTTGTTCTCCATGGAACTTCTCTTGATTACTCCTTAAAGAAGTATTTTCATCTTTGAAACTACTTGCAGAATATGATAAAATTAAAAATACATATCAAATTAAAGTATCAGATTTTTTTCTGTTTATTAATGTGGATGTTCAGTTTATGGGCAATGTCAATTTATAAAAACTCAGTAAACTGTGTACTTTTCTATCAGTATATTAAACACCTACAATGCTTCTAAGAATTACTATCATATGTGAATAAAAGTACATTTAGAAGTGATGAAAAAAGCTGGAGATCTATTTT
Source organism: Cephalophus harveyi (assembly GCA_006410635.1). NCBI lineage: Eukaryota > Metazoa > Chordata > Mammalia > Artiodactyla > Bovidae > Cephalophus > Cephalophus harveyi. The sequence goes on along the minus strand of SJYT01080949.1, from coordinate 123,926 downwards.
TTATGTTCAAATAAGTTTAAATCCAACATCTCTCATTATCAGAGAAATGCAAATCAAAATCACAATGAGGCACTATTTCACACCAGTCAGAATGGCTGTGATCCAAAAGTCTACAAGCAATAAATGCTGGAGAGGGTGTGGAGAAAAGGGAACCCTCTTACACTGTTGGTGGGAATGCAAACTAGTACAGCCACTATGGAGAAGAGTGTGGAGATTCCTTAAAAAACTGGAAATAGAACTGCCTTATGACCCAGCAATCCCACTGCTGGGCATACACACCGAGGAACCAGAATCGAAAGAGGCATGTGTACCCCAACGTTCATCACAGCACTGTTTATAATAGCCAGGAATTGGAAGCAACCTAGATGTCCATCAGCAGATGAATGGATAAGACAGCTGTGGTACATATATACAATGGAGTATTACTCAGCCATTAAAAAGAATACATTTGAATCAGTTCTAATGAAGTGGATGAAACTGGAGCCGATTATACAGAGTGAAGTAAACCAGAAAGAAAAACACCAATACAGTATACTAATGCATATATATGGAATTTAGAAAAATAATAATGATAACCCTGTATGTGAGACAACAAAAGAGACACAGATGTATAGAACAGTCTTTGGACTCTGTGGGAGAGAGAGAGGGTGGGATGATTTGGGAGAATGGCATTGAAACATGTATAATATCATACAAGAAATGAATCACCAGTCTAGGTTCGACACATGATACAGGGTGTTCAGGGCTGGTACACTGGGATGACCCAGAGGGATGGTATGGGGAGGGAAGAGGGAGGGGGGTTCAGGATTGGGAACACGTGTACATCCATGGTGGATTCATGTTGATGTATGGCAAAACCAATACAATATTGTAAATTACCCTCCAATTAAAATAAATTTAAATTAAAAAAATAAAATAAATAAGTTTAAATCAAATCAGTTTAGAGTATATTTAAAATCATTAACTCAAGGAGAAGGAACGTCCTAAGAGATTCCTAAAATGCATCTAAGAATATCTCTAAACCTTAGAAAACACCATCTACACTTGTAACAGTTTTCATGGCTTAAAATGAAAACTGGCTTTGATAATAGTTACAATTTTAATTTCTAAAAGATGTGTTAATTTCTCAGTCAGGTCCTACTCTTTGTGACCCCATGGACTGTAGCCGTCAGGCTCCTCTGTCCATGGGATTCTCCAGGCAAGAACACTGGTGTGGGTTGCCATTTCCTTCTCTATTCTAAAAGACAGCCAAGTATATACCGTTAATTTTGTGAAGGAAGTAATACTCAAACCAAAATCATCAGGCATAAAATTTCAATCACAATTTAAGACCATTTAAAGACATTTTAATATTCTGACACAAAACATTCTTTCCAAAATACTGCATTTTTACATACAAAGGCTAAGTACATTTTACAATTACAACAAATAAGTATATATTTCTGAAAGATGCTATAATGTAAACATCCAATATTTAAAAAAAAAAACAACTTAGTAAACTGTTAACCACTGTCTTCTCCTTGAACACACACATTATCAAGGGCTAAGATAAAAGGTAATACTTTTGCTATTTAGATTTCATTATTTGAAATGGAAGACTTGTTTCCTGTTTTTTAGAAAGCTAATTATTTAGTCATCACTACAAGGAGTACAATATTCTTTGGCAAACTGCACTCAGGGATTTAGTTCTAAATATTCTCTGTGTGTGTTTATTTGGGACAAATATACACTATATATATGGTGTGCATGTGTCACACATGCACTCTTATTCTATGAATTAGACATAAATGATAGACCCACATGTCCAAATTTATATCATCACTATCTCACAGGCACATAAAATTCAGCAGATTTAGAACTAAAATCATCTATTTTCTTTCTTCCTTTACATACCTCATTTCAAGAAGTGGCATTACCCTCTATTTGGTCAACTGATTCAAAATTCTGGTAGTTATCAAATTCTGGCAATTATCCATACTTTCTAACATTGTTTACAGATCACATTTCATTGGCACCTAATCCCGTCAGGTATATTTTGATAAATTCACAAATGCAATTCCATCTTGCCATCTCCACTAACTCGGCTTTATTCCAGGCTTTCACTATTCCAATTCTAGATTGCAGTGACAACCTCTAACTTGGCTGCCTGCCAACAGTCATGGCTGTTCCTCTTCAATTCATTCCCCAGGCTGTGGACAAACTTTTATGTTCCCCCAAATATCAAAATAGAAGTTTTGAAATGCCTTTATCACAGCAGAATCTGATTATATTATCTTCTACTAAAAATCCCTGGGGTCCATGGAATAAATTCAAAACTCTTTAGGAAGCATATAACCCTCCTTTCCTATATCTTCAAATTCTCTTGACATGCCAGCTTTCATATATCATGCTATAGCCATATTCTAGTTCTAGCAATTCCATAGTTTTCTCTCTGTGTGTGTATTTGCACCTGTGTGTACAGAGAAATGTACAGCAATAGAGAAAGACAGAGAGAAGAAAAGATAAAGAGACAGAGAAAGAGGATAGAAACGAACAGGCACAGACACCAAAATGTCAGTGTAGTTTTATCTGGCTCATGAGATTTCTGGTGACTTTTATTTTCTTCTTTGTGTTTCCTCTTATTTTTCAAAATTTCATCAAAGGCCATGTTACCTGTACAACCTGAAGAAACAAAATTTTGTATATATGTATATAAACTTATACTGCTCAAGAGCTGTTTCTAAACTGCCTTGAATTTTAATTGTAAAGTTCAATTCACAGATTTAGAGCTCTAAAATCATTTAAAAATCAACTTTTATTTGCTTGGAAATTATTTTAATTGGCTACTTGTAGAATTTCAAGGTTCTTATTTTACAATCAAACATAATTCATCAGTGAATAAATACTGACTTTGAAACAAAATGTGTGTGTTAATCATAGCTTGAAAGTGAAAGTGAAGTCACTCCGTCTGTCCGACTCTTTGCAACCCCATGGACTGTAGCCTACCAGGCTCCTCTGTCCATGGTATTTTCCAGGCAATAGTACTGGAGTGGATTGCCATTTCCTTCTCCAGGGGATCTTCCCGACCCAGGGATCAAACCCAGGTCTCCTACATTGTAGACAGACGCTTTACCATATGAGCCAGCAGGGAAGGGAATCATAGCTTAGTATTACTTATTTGTACATCTATAGAAGAGTCATTAAGATAAATAATTTGTTAAATGCCATATAATTTAATAGCAGTCTATTATTATTTATTTATGCTTTATTAACTGGTTTCATGAATATAATGTTTTATCAACAACAACGTGGTTAGAATTTAAAATTCATGTTTTATATTTAGCATATCTTAAATAATAAGTGCTCTACAATATACCATAGAAAAATGTACACAGTAGAGGTACAGATCAAGTGTAAAGGAATTTAGTCAATCCTTTGGACTGCAAGGAGATCAAACCAGTCAATCCTAAGGGAAATCAACACTGAATATTCTTTGGAAGGATTAACATTGAAACTACAATACTTTGGCGACCTGATAGAAAGTTAACCTACTGGAAAAGATCTTTCCCTGATGGTGGGAAAGATTGAGGGCAAGAGGAGAAGGGGGTGGCAGAGAATGAGATAGTTGAATGGCATCACCAACTCAATGGACATGGGTTTGAGTATACCCTGGGATATAGCAGAAAACAGCGGAGCCTGGCTTGCTGTAGTTCATGGGGTTGCAAAGAGCTGGACACGACTGAGAGACTGAACAACAGACTACATCTAGTTTTTTTCTTTCTTTCCTCCCTCCCACCTTCCCTCTCATCTTTATTTCTCTTTGCTTTTTCCCTTTCCTTTCTTCTTGCTTTACTTCACATTATTTTAAAATATGTTTATTTACGCCAAAATTAAAGGATAATACTTGCCTAGCCATTGTTTCAAATAGAATTTATGATATTAAAATGTTTGATACCCCTATTAACTGCAGACAAAATAAAAAACCAGAAATGTACTTCCCTTAGAGAAATTTTCTCTAATTGAGTTCCCTGTGCTTTGAAGGCTGTTTTGACCACCTGCACATTCATACTCCTCACCAGTCATTCATTCGTGAAACAATTAATATGCACCTACTATGTGATAATGTATGTCCTAGTCACAGAGGATGTTTCAAAAAGGGATAGAACACATAGAAGTTTGACCTTAGAAGTTTACTCAGGACAAATCATAAAAACAAATCATCATAATGCCACCTGATATGTGCCATAAGAGAGATATGAATATTACATGGTGTTGATGAGACTCTTTCAGGTTGCCAGGAGAAAAGACGTGCTCTGGTGACGTGGGTGAATGTGGTGTGTTGTAAGGATACACGAGGAAGTGGGAAAGAGCAGGGAGCAGTTTTAGCAGCTGCCTGGCGGAGCTGGGAATGTCACTCAGGACATAGTATATCTCCAGCCACCTGCTTTTCTTGATATTGCTTCAGCAGTGGGCATCTGTTGCTCCCTCTCTATTACTCTGCCAATATAGTGACTCAGCTACGCTCTGCCTCTGCTTCCATTGCTCGTGCTGCCGCAGACTCTCTGTAGTTCTTTCTCTGCTCCACTGCTCCTGCTGTGTCACGGCTCCCACTGCCTGGAGTCAGGGCTTCCGGACTCCTCTCTGGGTATCTGCCCATTTCTGCCCAACCTTTCCGCTTAGTACTCCCAATAGGTCTCAAATTCAAATTGTGTGAAAGAGGCTTTGTTTGACTGTCCAGTCATCATCCAGGATACAGTGACCACGTTGGGCAGAGTTCTTGCATCAGCCAGTCTCATTGGCTATTGGACATCTCGAGCACCACAGCCTCTGGGTCAAGCATCATTTCTCGGTTCAATCTGCTATAACCAAGGAAGCAGGGCTCTGACTTAGAACATGTCAACCCATGCATAGAGCACTGTTTGCAGCAGCTTGCATGGCAAGAGGGTGTGGCTCAGCCTGGCGATCACAACTTTTTCTCCAGAACAATGTCCTAGTGTGTTGCTTGCCATCTTGAGTTTGACTATGTCAGCTACAAATAATGCTACAAATAATGTCAGACAAAATGTTATAACAATTATTAAGTTGTTGGCACATTTTGAAAATTACTTTACATACGTAAAAATTAAAAGCAATTTGAATACCCCTACAAGAAGAAAATAGCTGAATAAATTGTATTTATAAGAAGAAATACTAGACAGCCTTCCAAAGGATCATGATTTGGAGAATATATCATAACAAAGAAAAACGCTCACTGATATAATGGTAAATAAAAATCAGTACATATAAGTTATATAGTATTATTAGTGAATTAGTTATACATTCACCTCTGAAACGGAGAAAGATGAATTAACAAGGATTCTGGATGGTGGGGTGATATGTGAGTTTTATGTTCTTTCATATGCACTTTTTTACTTCTCAGTGTTTCAAAGGCAAAAAAAAAAAAAAAAAAACACCACACCTCAATTGTAAGATATATAAAATAGCATAAAAGACCATCCTTTCTTCATAGGTAAAAGCCACAAGTTGATTTGACAAGAAATACAGGAGGGATTTCCCTGAAGGCATAGTGAATAAGTATCTGCCTGCCAATGCAGGGGACACGGGCTCAATCCTTAATCTGGGAAGATTTCACATGCTGCAGAGCAACTAAGCTCTGTGCCATGACTACTGAGCCTGAGTTCTAGAGCCCACGAGCCACAACTACTGAGCCCTTGTACTGCAACTACTGAAGCCTGTGCACCCTAGAGCCTGTGCTCCACAGTAAGAGAAGAACTGCAATGAGAACCCTGTGCACTGCATTGAGGAGTAGGCCCTGCTCTCCAAAACTAGAGAAAACCCACACAAAAGTAGCGAAGACCCAGCTCGGCCAAAAATAAATAACTTAGTTAAATTAACAAATATATATATATAAGATACTTTGGATCCTGGTTCCAGTAAAAAAGAGAGATTTCTTTTCTTATTCATGACCTGTAACAGCTAAGAAAACAAAGACAACAATGAAATCAAAAGTGTAACAGAATAATGGGGTGGTGGCTAACCACACGTGCGATGCTGTAGTATTCTTAAGAGGATGTCTGGGTTGTCAACATATAGTCCCTGCTTGCGCCAACCCTTTATCCATTGACCTCAACGGAATTGGGTTTCAGGGGATGCAAAATGGGGAATAGCTGGCCTGCGAACAACTGTAATCCCAAGGGAAAAATACTAACGGAAGATAATGCGAAGGAGGGTGAAGGCCCAGAAAAGATGACTAATTCTGCCTGTGAAAATAAGAGAACAATTTAGAAACTTGTGGACATCTGATGGGAGCCTTAAGAAATATTAATTGAATTTTCAAGGGAGCTAGATAAAGGGCACCTTACTTCTATTCCTAAATACTAAACTAGTTGAAATAGAAGAATAGGGTCGATGGGAGACCAAACTATCACCTTTACTTGATGAAGTTGATACTGAAGAATAAGGCTTTATGACTCTGGGTAAGTGGGTTTTCAAGTCTAAACCCTGAATTAGATTTATCCATATAGTCACAAGGACTGCATTGCCACACAGGCTTTCTAAGGGACAGCAAAACTCTGATAAAACCTACAATAGGGGAATCAGAGCAGAACACATATTCTAAGCATGCAGGCTCATTCCCTACCCTGCTTCAGGAAACAAACAAACAACAACAACAAAAAAAAAAAACGGAGAGAAGGAAGCTGAAATATACATGCTCGGTGTAGCAGGTTGAGTGGTGATCTTCCTGTCCCTGGCCCGCAAAAGATATGTCCACCTAGAATCTATGACTGTGACCTTATTGGAAAAAACCTTCTTCACAGACATAATTAAGGATTTTGAAATGAGATCAGTCCTGTAGTAGGGTGGGCCTTAAATCAAATGGCAAGCATCCTTAAAAGAATAGGGCAGAGACTTCACTGGTGGTCCAGTGGCTAAGACTCCATGATCTTAATGAAGGGTTCGATCCCTGATCAGGGAATTAAATCTCAATGCTGCAACTAACAGTTTGAATGCTGCAACTGAAGATCCCATGTGCCACAACTAAGACCCAGCACAGCCAAACAAGTAAATAAATATTTTTCCCAAAATAGAGAAAAGGATGGAAGATAGAGAGGAGAAGGTCAGAGAATAAAGTTATATACTTACAAGTCCAGGATTGTGGGTGACTATCAGAAGTGAGGAGAGGGGCCCTGGACAGGTTGTTCCCTGGAGCCTCTGAAAGGAACCAACACTGTCCACAACTTGGCTTTAGATCCCTGGCCTCGAGAAGTGCAAAAGGATAAGCTCCTCTTGTTTTAAGCCACTCAACCTGTGCTAATTTGTTACAGCAATTCTCAGAGACTAATAACTTCATTTCTTCTTCTAAATTAACTATCTGTGAGAAGAGAGAGGAAGGAGAGACCAGATTATTTCCCTTGTAGAGCTTTCTCCACATAAAAGGAAATATTATGGGGTCACAAAGAGTCGGACATGACTGAGCAACTGAACTGAACTGAACATAGTTTGAGTGCTCGTCATACCAGCTATTGCTTTTAGTAGTTTCATAAAGCATAGAGTAGAGGACTGTGTAAGGCAAGGGACTTCCAGGCCAAGGGTAAAACTCTGCAGGGTTTTCCCAACACACACACTTCCTCCTCTGTTTCTGTGTGACTTCCACCCATTCCATGGGCATTAGGTCCAGCCCTGCTGGGATTCACAATCATGAGTCCCACATCCTCAAGTCACAAATAGGAGGGCATTTGTTTAATCATAAAATTTCTGTAAATACCATATATTGCTTATGAAAAAACTGAAGTATTAGTCTCCAGAAAAACAGAACCAAAGGCATTAATTTAAATGCTAATCTGACCTAAAAGACATCATCACTGCAACATCTAACCTGGTATTTGACCAAACAAGTGGTGTGCAATAGCCTCGCCAGTTGACAAGTAAAATTAACCCTCGCAAAGGGCTTTTTTTTTTTTTTTTTAATTTATGGTTTTAAAAATTCTGGTGAAATACATACAACATAAAATTTACCATTTTAATAATTTTTAAGTGTATAGTTCAGTGACATTGAGTACATTCACACTGTTGTGCAGAATTTTTTACATCTGGCCAAAGTGAAACCCTGTGTGTATTAAGTAGTGACTCCCCATTTCCCCCTCCTCCAGCCCCTGGCAAAAGCTGTTCCATGTTCTGTCTCTGAATTTGACTATCTAAGTATCTCATACATGTAGACTTTCCTGACTCAGATGGTAAAGAATCTGCCTGCAATGTAGGAGGCCAAGGTTCAATCCCTGGGTCAGGAAGATCCCCTGGAGAAAGGAATGGCAATGCATTCCAGATTCCTGCCTGGAGAATCCCATGGACAGAGGAGCCCGTCTTTTTAGACTAGTAGAATATCTAAATGGAAGGAATATCTGTAGCAAAATATTTGCTTAGAAGTGATAAACCATAGGACAAAGTAGAGAATTATTACTGATTCATTTTGAATAAAGTTGAGGGAAAAGATTAAAAGTAGGGATCCTCTGTGACCCACATCCCAGAATAATGGAAATAAAAGCAAAAATAAACAAATGAAATCTAATTAAACTTAAAAGCTTCTGCACAACGAAGGAAACTATAAGCAAGGTGAAAAGACAGACTTCAGAATGGGAGAAAATACTAGTAAACAAAGAAATTGACAAAGAATTCATCTCAAAAATATACAAGCAGCTCATGCAGCTCAACTCCAGAAAAATAAACAACCTAATCAAAAAATGGGCCAAAGAACTAAACAGACATTTCTCCAAAGAAGACATACAGATGGCTAACAAACACATGAAAAGATGCTCAACATCACTTATTATCAGAGAAATGCAAATCAAAACCACAATGAGGTACCATCTCACGCTGGTCAGAATGGCTGCTACCAAAAAGTCTACAAACAATAAATGCTGGAGAGGGTCCAGAGAAAAGGGTACCCTCTTACACTTTTGGTGGGAATGCAAACTAGTACAGCCACTATAGAGAACAGTGTGGAGACTCCTTAAAAAACTGGAAATAGAACTGCCATATGACCCAACAATCCCATTGCTGGCCATACCCACCAAGGAAACCAGAATTGAAAGAGACTCATGTATGCCAATGTTCATCGCAGCACTGTTTACAATAGCTAAGGCATGGAAGCAACCTAGATGTCCATAGGCAGATGAATGGATAAGAAAGCATACACAATGGAATATTACTCAGCTATTAAAAAGAACGTATTGAATCAGTGCTAATGAGGTGGATGAAACTGGAGCCTATTATACAAAGTGAAGTAGGTCAGAAAGAAAAACACCAGTACAGTATATTAACGCATATATATGGAATTTTTAAAAAAATGGTAACAATGAACCTATATGTGAGATAGCAAAAGAGACACAGATGTAAACAACAGACTTTTGGACTCTGTAGGAGAAGGAGAGGGTGGGATGATTTGAGAGAATAACACTGAAGCATGTATATTACCATATGAGAAACAGATGGCCAGTCCAGGTTCAATGCATGAGACAGGGCGCTCAGGGCCGGTGCACTGGGATGACCCTGAGGGATGGGATGGGGAGGGAGGTGGGAGTGGGGTTAAGGATGGGGGACAGTTGTACACCCATGGCTGATTCATGTGAATGCATGGCAAAAACCACTACAATACTGTAAAGTAATTAGCATCCAAATAAAATAAATTAATTAATTTACAAAAAAAAGTAGGAGATAAGCTGGTAATTGATGGAAATCAAATTACAGAGAGCTTGAAATTTCAAGCTAATAAGCTTTTACACTATTCTATGGCACATTATATTTTCAACTTCTGAATGACAAAATTAACATTGTATTGCAAGAAACTACAGTCCACAGAAGTATGTATAAAATAGTTGCAGAATTATGGAGGTGACTGATAATTATTCTCTAATAATAGCATTATAACATTTATAAAATACATAAGAACTATGGAATGAGGTTCGTGACATTGTACGGGAGACAGGGATCAAGACCATCCCCATGGAAAAGAAATGCAAAAAAGCAAAATGGCTGTCTGGGGAGGCCTTACAAATAGCTGTGAAAAGAAGAGAGGCGAAAAGCAAAGGAGAAAAGGAAAGATATAAGCACCTGAATGCAGAGTTCCAAAGAATAGCAAGAAGAGATAAGAAAGCCTTCTTCAGCGATCAATGCAAAGAAATAGAGGAAAACAACAGAATGGGAAAGACTAGAGATCTCTTCAAGAAAATTAGAGATACCAAGGGAACATTTCATGCAAGGATGGGCTCGATAAAGGACAGAAATGGTATGGACCTAACAGAAGCAGAAGATATTAAGAAGAGGTGGCAAGAATACACAGAAGAACTGTACAAAAAAGATCTTCACGACCCAGATAATCATGATGATGTGATCACTAATCTAGAGCCAGACATCTTGGAATGTGAAGTCAAGTGGGC
>SJYT01080949.1:60621-106109 GCA_006410635.1 Cephalophus harveyi | reverse complement strand
CCTCCGCTGTCAGCTCTGAAGGGTCAGGGGAAGACTGTACTGAGGAGCTGAAGCTGCTGGGCCGGGGGGCGGGGGGGGGGGTGGTTGCGGAGGCTCTGGCCCACGGCTGTCCATCTTGGGCATCTGGGCTGAGGGCAGCAGGCCCGCCTCGTCTCATGCGTGCCGCACAGCTCTGGGGAGCACCGGCTCTCGTGTGCAGTGCACGACCTCCACTCCTGTACGCGGCAGCCTGGCCTGGGCAGGAGAGCTGCCTGATTGAAGGGAAAACAGCCCAACACCTGACAGATCCTGGCTCTGAGAACCAAAAGACTGGTCTTGGTCCACTTCCGTGACCAGCTCAGTTTCAGACTGAACTAACACACTGAGCTCCCACTGGGCTTTCATGGTGGGTCAGACAGTAAAGAGTCTGCCTGCAGGAGACCCAGGTTCGATCCATGGGTGGGGAAGAGCCCCTGGAGAAGGAAATGGCAACCCATTCCAGTGTTCTTGCCTGGGGAATCCCATGGACAAACAGAGACCTTATTTTGCCTCCAAAGGTCCGTGTAGTCAAAGCAATGGTTTTTCCAGTAGTCATGCACAGATGCGACAGCCGGACAATAAAAAAGTCCAAGTACCAAAGAGCTGATGCCTTCAAACTGTGGTGCTGGAGAAGACTCTTGAGAGTCCCTTGGACAGCAAGGAGATCCAACCAGTTCGTCCTAAAGAAAATCAGTCCTGAATACTCACTGGAAGGACTGATGCTCAAGCTGAACCTCCAATACTTTGGCCACCTGATGCAAAGAACTGACTCATTGGAAAAGACCCTGATGCTGGGAAAGACTGAAGGCAGGATCCAAAGAATTGATGTTTTTGAACTGTGGTGTTGGAGAAGACTCTTGAGAGTTCCTTGGACTGCAAGGAGATCCCACCAGTTCATCCTAAAGGAGATCAGTCTTGGGTGTTCTTTGGAAGGAATGATGTTAAAGCTGAAAATTCAGTACTTTGGCCACCTCATGTGAAGAGTTGACTCATTGGAAAAGACTCTGATGCTGGGAGGGATTGGGGGCAGAAGGAGAAGGGGACAACAGAGGATGAGATGGCTGGATGGCATCACCGACTCATTGGACATGAGTTTGAGTGAGCCTCAGGAGTTGGTGATGGACAGGGAGGCCTGGCGTGCTGCTATTCATGGGGTCAAAAAGGGTTGGACACGACTGAGCAACTGAACTGAACTGAACTGAAACCATCCAAGTTTTGAAAATTGAAAGCTTCAATTAATAATATATTGTTTGGGGTCAGCATTTTTACTTTCTGATGTGTGTGTTTATGTGTGCAAAGTTGTTTCAGTCATTTCTCCAGGCAAGAATACTGGAATAGGTTGCCATGCCCTCCTACAGGGGATATTCCCAACGCAGGAATCAAACCTGTCTTCCCTAAATCCCCTGAATTGGCAGGCAGGCTCTTTACTACAGTTGCCATCTGATAGCATTTTGCAAATAGAATTTCCAAACAGATTTCCTGTCTCTGTCCCTAGAACAAAAATTCACTGGATAAGAAAGTTGGGCTATTCCTTTATACAATTCAACTCTAAATCCCCTGAATTGGCAGGCAGGCTCTTTACTACAGTTGCCATCTGATAGCATTTTGCAAATAGAATTTCCAAACAGATTTCCTGTCTCTGTCCCTAGAACAAAAATTCACTGGATAAGAAAGTTGGGCTATTCCTTTATACAATTCAACTACTACAGTAGTGTCTGGCATGTTAAATTGTGTGTTTATTGAATTGTCCTATCCACTGATAATTTTGCTTCAGCAAATCTAGGTTGGTGCTAGGAATCAGGTTTTAATAAATGATGTACAGTATTTTGAAAGCAAGCATACTGGCATAACTTTTCTGTATGTTTGCTAGACTCAAAAATAATACTTCCATGCTGGACTGAAGTGGAGTAAAGATAGACATAGACAATAGAGGAAAAACTGCAGAGGTGGAGAAAAATCTTTTAAAGAATATTAAGGAAAAACTCCTAATTACCTAGAAAGCACTCTCATAGGAAATTATTCAGTCGTATATGGTAAGCATCTTTCTAGTACTCCTGTTGTTCATTTTTTGTATACTTTTAATTCAGATAACCCCTTCATAGATTACAGCCTTAATGCATCAAAAAAGCTGGTTTGAAACTCAACATTAAGATAAATAAATAAGATCATGGCATTCAGTCCCATCATTTCACAACAAATAGAAGGGGAAAAAGTGGAAGCTGTGACAGATTTTATTTCCTTGGGCTCCAAAATCACTGCAGATGGGGAAGGCAGGCTTGAAAGTCAAGATGGTTGCTCCTTGGAAGGAAAGCTGCAGCGACATCACTTTGCTGAAAAAGGCCTGTAGATCCAAAGCTATGGTTTTTCCAGTAGTCATGTATGGATATGAGAGTTGAACCATAAAGAAAGCTGACAGCCAAAGAATCAATGCTTTTGAATTGTGGTGCTGGAAAAGACTTTTAGAGTTTCTTGGACTTCAAGGAGATCAAACCAGTCAATCTTAAAGGAAATCAACACTTACTATTCCTTGGAAGGACTGATGCTGAAGCTACAATATTTTAGCCCACTGATACAAAGAGCTACAAAAGACCCAGATGCTGGGAAAGATTGAGGGCACAGGGAGAAGGGGGGCCGCAGAGGATGCTGATAGATAGCATCACTGACTCAATGGACATGACTTTGAGTAAACTCTGGGAGATAGTAGAGGACAGAGGAGCCTGGTGTGCTACAATCCATGGGGTCGCAAGAGTTGGACTTGACTCAGCAACTGAACAACAACAACGACAATTCAAATAAGTGCTGTACAAGCTTTTCCCTCTCTTTATTCTTGCCACTTCTTTGGGGACAATAGGGGTTAAGAGAATGTGGTTGAGAAAAGATGAGAGACCAGCTAAAGAGCAAGAGCTGAAGCAGCTATTTCCTCAGAGTGCAAAAGAACTTGGCTCCTGGAAAGAAAAGACTGCCAATAATGATTAACATTTTAAAGAAAAGCAAATTTTCTGAATCCTAATAGGAGAATGAAAACCTAGGTACACATAAGATTCCAATCAAGTGAATAAAAGCCCACATTCAAAACATTATTTTTTTGTTCAACTATTCTCAAAACACTGGGGGCTTGTGAGTTGAAAATATGTTGTCTTATAGAAGTTAGGCTAATAAGCTGGTTACAGTTTCACAATGTGCTGGCCACAGATGAATCTAGCCTCCTTCCAAAAAAGTGAGTGCATAGGCAGCTAGTACAAACTGACAGGTGGGTTCCAACATGTGCCTCTTTTTATATTCTCATGGTGTACTTAATGCAAAAGGCTGTCAATCTTACCATTCACAGGTTTGCAAATGATAGCAGGGGGCAGAGGACTGATACAGACAGCAAGACTTCGGGCTCCTCAAAATGTCCTTCTTTCACTTTCCCTTAAAGGCTTCTATAATTTCACCACTGTGTTGAGGGACATCTTCAGGAATAAACCCACATTCCAAAGATTAAAATAAGCTACAAAGGACAACTGAATAGCAGGGCTTAGCAAATCAAGTAATGATTTAAGAGAAACAAGTTGAACTTTGAGAAAGAAACCAAGAAAGGTATAAAAATATCATTTGAATTGAAAAAAATTAAGATAAAAGATCAATCAACTAACCTAGATATACACTATAGTCCTCAATTCTATATTTTAAAATAGACCATTATATTAGAAACTTAGAGAATTCTTTTTTCATTTTTTATAAACATTGTTAAAAATAAATTACAGATTGCCACAGACAACAACAAAGAGAAGTTTTGCTCTTTTATTCAAAAGGATGGAATAATTCTATTAGAAATAATGGAAGCACGTCAAATGGGTGGATTAGAATTTTAATGTTTGCAGAAGTTGAAGAAGACAGAATTATATACATGTGGATGGAAAATGACTATTAGAACAAAAGGTTACTTATCCAAGACAATTCAAAAATATAATAAATGAATATAATTGAGGATAAGGCCAGTGAAAATTAGAGGAAATTCTAATTTGTACCAGACTTTTAAAAGAAATGCAGATTTTTTTTTAACCAAATAAAATGATTCAAAGTAGACACATAAGACCTTACCTAGTGGAGGCAATAGCAAGCCACTCCAGTACTCTTGCCTAGAAAATCCCATGGATGGAGGAGCCTGGTAGGCTGCAGTCCATGGGGTCGCTAGGAGTCGGTCGTGACTGAGCGACTTCACTTTCACTTTTCGCTTTCACACAATGGAGAAGGAAATGGCAACCCACTCCAGTGTTCTTGCCTGGAGAATCCCAGGGACGGGGGAGCCTGTTGGGCTGCCGTCTATGGGGTCGCACAGAGTCGGACACGACTGAAGCGACTTAGCAGCAGCAGCAGCAGCAGTGGAGGTCCTGCATTTTAAACAAATTGGCGAAGTGATAAGAAGTATTTATATTTGCCATATATAGTTTAGAGGTTAAAAGTAGAGAGACCTGGGTTGAAGCTTATTTCTATCTTTTTATATTTTAAGCTAGTAATTCATTTGAACACTGAATTCTGAATGGATACATTTATCATATTCTCCTGATTAGGAAAAGAAAAAAAGTTTTAAAAATTCATCCAGAAATACACTGGTATACATTTTATAACTTCGTGTATAAATTCAAGATCTAAACAAATTGGATTTGACAAATGCGATATTAACTAGAATAATACAGGTGAAAAGTAAGAATATCACTTGACAAAATTAGTGCAAAATATAAAGAACTCATTATCTCATAAAACTGGAAGCAGAGTAGCCTTCAAGAATGGTTAGTATAAAACCTGGTTGTTTCAAAGATCTCCTCAAAAATCAGTCTTTCATGTTTGTAGATATGAATCAGATTGGGATTAAAATTGCTACTATAGTATTTAATGTCAAATTAGACTTTTTTTATGTCAAATTCAGGAAATATGTGTCCACAGAAAGAATTAGATTTTTTTTTTTTTTTTTTCTTAAACTAGTTTTTTGGGGAAGCAAAGGACTTACCCAATGACCAACAATGAAAGATTATAATGAATAAAAATGATCTGGAGTGTTGTTTTGTTGTGTGTGTGTGTGTGAGGGAAAGAGAAAGAGAGAGACAGAAAGATTTGTTGAATGAAAAAGCATTTCTATAGCACTTCTAACAATGAAATGCTATTTCATGAAATAGAAGTCAGTGTTAAAGTTACCAACTGCAGATACTGTAGCAGGTTTAGAAGCTGACTTAGGAACTTGAGAAATGTATAACAATCTTAGACTACTTTGGGATTTTTTTTCCTTTATAATCTATTACTTATCAAATGAATATTTACTGATGATCCATTATACACCAATCATTACAAAGACATTTATATTTAGGTGTAAACTCAAAAAGGTGCTGAAGGTCAATTCCTGTTTGCAATGTTTAGAAGTTGGGAGGAACGTAAAACCAACTAGAATAAATAAAATGGTACATTTAGAGTTTATTTCTTGAATGAAACACATTTTCCAAAGAAAGTTTACAGAAGACAGCAGAAACTCAAAATTTTATGAAATCTGTACTATATCACTCTGAAAAACATACTTTACAAAGAAACATTCACATTTACTAATGTATATACATGTGAATTAAATTTCATACTATATATATAAGATAATCTAACATTTAAATTCTAAATTAAACACACAATAATGAAAAGGATATTGGAGAAAGAAGTGTGAATAAAGAGGCTGATAGACAATAACAGATGCATTGGAGATAAGAATAGGAGGAAGCGTTTTCCTTCCTTTGATCACAAAGCCTTAATGTCCAGTTGATCGAAAAAGGAAATGTCTCTATGTATCTTTACACAGAGTATAGATACAATCTATTAGAAATTATAAATTAATTGTAATATAGAAAACCTTAATACAATGATCAAGATACACTATCTAGAATGAATTTTTTTAGTCAGAAGGTCTTGATTCAAATCTAATTTCAAAATGTAGGGCAAACATGGGCATGCCTAGTTGATATGGGTGCAAATTAATCAAATTAAGTGCTAATCGCATTCCTCAGGCACACAATTAGCATTTCATTTTAAAATTACACTACTCCCCCTACCAACACTCTCCCATCCATTAAAAATTTGCTGGATATACACTATCCTGTCTTTCCTTACTGATCCATTCTTTTCTGAAATGTCATTCTAGCTCTTTTTCATTTTCAGAATTCCTACTGATGAAAAGTCCAACCCATAATATGCACTCCATAGACTTCCCTGGTAAACCAAATAAAGTGATTTCTCTCTCAACATGTTCATGAATGTTACTATACTATGCATCACTTTATGATAGTATGATAGAGTTAGCTGTTAATGGTCCATTTTCTCTTCTACTTTCTGAACTTCTTGAGACAAAATCCAGGAGTAAGATTGCATTTTTTTTAAACATTCTTTTAATCTCATATATTACTCAGGAAGGAGTAGATGCTCAATAGAAGTACATTCAATTAATGAGGAAGAATAATTACACAAACAGTTAAAGGCCTTATGTAAATTTTGACTAAGCAAAGATGAAGAAAAGTTCTGAATATACTGTATGAATGAGTATAATAATAAAATCAAAATAGAAGATAAAAATATCAAACTAATGAACCTAGGTATTGGGTAGTGTTTTTATATCCAACAAAGTCCTTGAGAATTCCCTGAAAAGTTAATCGCTCAGTTGAGTCTGACTCTTTGTGACCCCATGGTGCCCACCAGGCTCCTCTGTCCATGGAATTGTCCAGGCCAGAATACTGGAGTGGGTTGTCATTCCATCCTCCGGGGGATCTTCCCAACCCTGGGATCAAACCCATGTCTCCCACATTACAGGCAGATTCTTTTCCATCTGAGCCCCCAAGGAAGCCCTTTTATATCCAATGTATTTTTATAATTATTTGGTCATAATACATGACATAATAGATGTATCAATGAAGATAAGAAATTAGCAATGGTTGTATTCATTCTTTTAATAATTACTTCTTGTTTCTACATCGTTTTATTTACTGTGAAAAAAAAACTGCCTAAAAAGTATCATGCATCATTTTAAGAATGTGGAATTCCCTCTTGAGTTGTAAGTGTTGGCTTGGACAGGATATGGTTTCTCACTCTGTGATAGAGAAACTTAATCCACTTCCAGGTACTAGAATATTTAAGCTCTGAGCTTGTGGTCCAGGCCTCATTTCACCCCTGACTATGCTATGGAAGATATGCGGCCATCTATATTTCCTCAGTCACTCCTCAAGCTCTGACTCGAAAATAAATTCTTATGACTCGCTCTGCACCCAACCAGAAAAGACTCTTCTCAGATCTACTAGTCAATGTTTCTCTCTTTCCACGTGCTTTCAAATTATATTTTGTAGATATAAGCTACAAACAATAAAGTCAAACAACAAAAGCATTGTCAATGGGTTGAATAAAATATTGTCTATTATTTTAAGTGAATTGCATAAAATTCACTTTATCTATGAAGAATTAAAGGGTGTTTAAGTATCTGCATTTAATTTATGTTTATCTACAGAGAAACTAAGTCTGAGCTAGCATTTTCTTCCTTTTGTTTTAATTAAATATACACCTAGCAGAATTCTGTATTTCATGGATTGGATATCTGATCTTCAGAAAACTATAGGGTAATGAAAATGTACCTTTCACCACTAAAGAGAAATAATTGGTTTGATTTTTCTTGCCTCATAGAACCAGAGGTGGACCCCATGGTTCAGTGGCACATCTGTCCGTTGTGTGTGATCAAATCTTCAATGTTTCATGGTAAGAGATTTGGAAGGAAGTCCACATGATCATTATATATCAAGGCTGGGAGTGAGGGTTACTGAATTCTCATCTGTAGTAAACCACAGCTGCCTAAAGAAGAAAACTCCACAAATGTGAAAATTCACTTATCTTAAATCAAGAATGAGAAGAAAGGAGAAGAAAAAGTAGTTTATGTCAGGTTCTTCTTTTTCTAATTTAATCACTATATAGACTTCTTTATTATTGTTGTTTTTACTTTTTCTTTTCTTAGAGACTCAGTGCTAAATATGAACGGTACATGCGCTATCTTCTCGAATTCCTTTAATTCAGAATTATTTTATAACCCTATATCCAGACCAGCCATTTTGCATGTTGTATGTCTTCACCCTCCACCCCCTTATAATTAAGGTACCAGCTCAAAGATAATTTTCTTACAGAGACCTTCTTTGATCGTGTTCACCATACTGTTCACCCTAGCATTCACTTCCTATCCAACACTCCATTTCAATTCACATATGATAGCACATCTGATTATTGACTGGTCTCCTCCATTACCATATATATTGATGGAGACTTTTCAGTCTTACCATAGAAGAAACTTTAAAAAAAGATCCACTCTATAGATTTCTAAGTAATTTTCAAAACATTTCAGCCTGTAATAGAATAAAAATTTTAAATTACTTTGCAATAGGTATAGAAATTTTAATTTGACATTAGTCAGTCAGTTCAGTTGCTCAGTCATGTCCAACTAACTCTTTGTGACCCCATGAACCACAGCATTCCAGGCCTCCCTGTCCATCACCACTCCCGGAGTCCACACAAACCCATGTCCATTGAGTTGGTGATGTCATTCAGCCATTTCATCCTTTGTCATCCCCTTCTGCTCCTTCCCTCAATCTTTCCCAGCATCAGGGTGTTTTCAAATGAGTCAGCTCTTCGCATCAGGTGGCCAAAGATTGGAGTTTTACCTTCAACATCAGTCTTTCCAATGAACACCCAGAACTGATCTCCTTTAGGATGGACTAGTTGGATCTCCTTTCAGTCCAAGGGACTCTCAAGAGTCTTGTCCAACACCATAGTTCAAAAGCATCAATTGTTTGGCACTCAGCTTTCTTTATAGTCCAACTCACATCCATACATGACTACTGGAAAAACCATAGTCTTGACTAGACAGACCTTTGTTGACATTAGAAACCTACTAATTTATTATACCTTTTTTGTGCTATTTTCCATTCTAGTTATTAAAGTTGAATTTCTACAGAGAAGCCTCTGTTTCACGTTTTAAAATAGTTGGCTAAAAAATTAATTCTGAATTTGATCATTTTCTTTTGTCAAATGAAAAGTGATCCCATATTTAATTTTTCTGAAATTACATCCAAGAAAAATAAATTGTTGTAACTTTTAGCTAAGATAAATTTAGAAGAGATACCTTTTCAGAAATCACAATAATATAGAAATAGGAAAATATCTATATCATCCCTGAAACTGAGAAAACAACATCATCCATATCTCAGATATTATAGAGATGTCATATGAAATATCAAATAGGACAGAATGAAATCAAGGTATAGTTATCTGTGTAAAAACACATTTCCCCACTGAGGAAGCACTATAATATATCAAAATAAATTTAAACTTTCCTGAAAATGCACCCAGATAACATTTCATGATAGATACGAAGCTAGGGATTTTAGAAAGAACAAGCCATGGAATATACTTCAGTTCAGCTCAGTTCAGTTCAGTCGCTCAGTCGTGTCCGACTCTTTGCGACCCCGTGGACTGTAACCTACTAGGCTTCTCCGTCTGTGGGATTCTCCAGGCAAGAATACTGGAGTGGATTGCCATTTCCTTCTCCAGGGGATCTTCTCGACCCAGGGATCGAACCCGGGTCTCTCGCATTAGAGGCAGACGCTTTTAACGCTTTGACATCTAGTCTAATGTTGGGAAGCAACAAGCCATGGAATATACTTAGTGTACATCATTTAAAACATACTTCTCACCCATGGCAGATTCATGTCAATTATGGCAAAACAAATACAATATTGTAAAGTAATTAGCCTCCAATTAAAATAAATAAATTTATATTAAAAATAAATAAAACATCCTTCTTTATCTTGAATTACCAGCATTAAAATAATCTGTGGCTATATGAAACCCAGCAAGAAAATAAAGCTTTCACTGAGCATAACAGTCTCTCCTTTATGAAGCAGACTGTATCACCACTTAGAAGGCTAAGGAACAAGCCTACCTGGCAACTATAGAGATCAAGAGAGGGACTGGCAGAAATGATAGTAAGGCTAGTTCATAAAAAGTTTCCAAACGTGCCATTAGGAAAACATCTACATGGATAAACAACTTTTTTTCAAGATAAACTATATAAACAAGAAATAAACATATAAACAATTCTGAAAAAATGTTATAATATAAAAATAAACATTACAAATATCTAAGTATTATATATATATATAATTTAATATTTATATATTACTTAAGTTTATTTATTAAAGAAACATGTTTTCAACCTAATTTGCTTTGCATTGGCTTCCATTTGAAAAAACCACAGGATGTTTATAAACAAGGAAATATTTAAAATAATAAACCAGACAAAGAAAAAGGTGAACTGGCTGAGAATCAAAGAAAGTGAAAAGAGAATTGGACAAGCTAATACAGTAAAATAAGAGATTTAAATAAAAATAAAGGCAAAGTCATAACACAGATCAGTTTCAGGTCCAAAAAATCAATACAGAATAGAAAACTGAATTACAGTAGATAGGGACAAACTTACAAAGTTCTACCAGAATACAGAAAGAATAAAGATTGTTAAGAAATAAGATAAAAGATATTGAGCTTAATGCATGATAATTTATGATTCTGAAGAAGAGACTGAAACAAATGAGACGTGAGTAGACACAGCAAAGAATAATTTAATAGATAGGAAAAGACCTGAGTCCTTAGATGAATGTGTAAGGATCTGATCTCAAGGTAAATGTGAAAGAGTGAAGTGAGTTCTATGAATCTCTCTTTTGAAAACTTGAAATTAAAATGACCACAAGATGATGATGTTTTTATCATAGTTCTCAACAATTGGCCCACCTCTCCCAAGTTGTAATTTAGGAAAATTCTAATAAATTCTCTAAGACTTGCAAATTTAAAGAGAAATGGTCCAATGAATACAATAGCCTTTTTCTCTCTGTGAGTGTCTAAGGTAGATGGAGAAGAAAGTAACAGTGGCAACTTCAGAGACACTCGTGGGAAATAAAGAAACTGCAGAACACAGGACAGGTTCAATGAGAGATACATTTACAGTACTTTTAAGTGATTGATTTTTAGTTAAAGTAAAGTGGCTTTTGAACCGATATACTGAAAAAGAAACAACAGAGGGCTCTGTGTATTGATCATACTCAACCCAGCAAGTGTTAGATTTACATTAAAATGTATAGAACACAAAACCCAACCTTCAAACTTTAAATAACTCATGATAAGAAAGGAGTAACAGAATTCACTCACACTCTTTTAAAGGAAATGTAGACAGAATTACTCAAATGTAACATAAGCAAGAAAAATATTAATCATAAATGGAAACATGCAAATATATTAAATATGTAAACAAATAGCATCCATGAAAATATATTAAAATAGATCCATTTAAAACTTGAAGTCACAATGAAAAATTAAAAGAAAATTCCTTCAAGAGTCCCTTGGACTGCAAGGAGATCAAACCAGTCAATCCTGAGGAAATAAACCCTGAATATTCACTGGAAGGACTGATGCTAAAGGTAAAGCTCCAATACTTTGGCCACATGGTGAGAAGAGCCAATTCAATGGAAAAGACCCTGATGGTAGGGAAGACTGAAGGCAGGAGGAGTAGCGGACAACAGAGGATGAGATGGTTAG
Source organism: Cephalophus harveyi (assembly GCA_006410635.1). Lineage (NCBI taxonomy): Eukaryota > Metazoa > Chordata > Mammalia > Artiodactyla > Bovidae > Cephalophus > Cephalophus harveyi. The sequence goes on along the minus strand of SJYT01080949.1, from coordinate 94,463 downwards.
ATGGCATCACCAACTAAATGGACATGAGTTTGAGCAAGCTCTGGGAGTTGGTGCAGCACAGGCAAGCCTGGTATGCTGCAATCCATGGCGTCACAAAGAATCAGACATACCTGAGTGGATGAACAACAACAGCAACAATTCTGTGCTATAGAGCTTAACAGAACAATGGATTCCTTAAATTAAAGCTTAAGAAAAGATAGAGCAACAAAGCTCAATATAAATTATGATTACAGAGAAAGGAGGCATTTAATGCCCCATTGCCAATTCTGAGATATTGGAAGAAATGTGCAAAAAGTAGAGGCAGGCCTCTAGGAAGTAAGTGGGACCCCAAACTGAGAGTCATCAAGGAAATCAGAGACTTTAGTCCTTTAGCCTTAGAGAAGTAAATTTTGCCAAAACCAGAAGGAATAAGGAAATGAAAAACACAAACTTCCCTGCCAACATCTTGATTTTTAGCCCAGTGAGACCAATACTGAGTAATCGATTTACAGAACGGTAACATAACAAATCTGTACTCTTTAAGGCCACCGAATTGATTGTAATTTGTCATGGCAGCAATATAAGTCGAATACATAACTGAAGAATGTTATGCACAGCCAAACCGTGTCCAGAAAACAAATGGGAGTCCCCAAAAGTGAAAGTGGTGAGTACACTTGCCTGGTGCTTCTAACAAGACTCAATTGGAAATGCAGTACCAACTTTTCTTTTTTTGTTTTAAATGTCTAAGGAGTGGAACTTTCCAATGCAGAGATTTGAGAAGCAGCTGAATAATATAATTAAAAAAAAAAAAGTTTAGGAGGAAAGAAAGAATAAGAGGAATCAACATACTATTTTTCCTTATTTTGTTTTCTACAGGAAAGGAGTCAGATCATACTATATACAATTGAAAATTATGGTTTAAACATTTACATGTACACATACACATGATCTTTAAGAACAGTGCTATTCTAAAAGACAAAAATTCCTTTAGACAATAATGTCTTAAGAAAGAATATTTCAGAAGCTCAACACAGTTTCATTTTAGCTTCATGTCCTGTAAAGGAAAATGAAATATAATTCTAAGTATATCTTATTTGTATGAATTTTTCCTCATTTTACTTCTACTCTATTTGTACCTGCATAGAGAAATGACTGAATCAATGTTGTGAAGTAATTCCCATGTTCTTTAGGTGATGAATTTGAAATAAGAAATTCAAAATAACACAGAAAACAGATGCCAGTAGATTACTTGATCATATTAATTGGTAATCTAATGATTGCTACATAAACATTACTTTCATACCATTAAACGTATGTTTGAATATTTGTGTTGTATGTTAAAAATGAATGTGCTCAGTTATTCAGTCGTATCCAGTTCTTTGCAACCTCATGGACTGTAGCCCGCCATGCTCTTCTGCGCATGGTGTTTTCCAGGCAAGAATAAAATGTTTTGTTCTACTAATATTTAACCCTAACCCTAAATCTATCATCCTATAGAAATCAATATGATTAAAGAAATTTCTATTTAACTTGTTAATATTTTAATTAAAATGTTATGTGTTTGAACCAGAGATCAAATTGCCAACCTCCGCTGGATCATCAAAAAAGCAAGAGTTCCAGAAAAGCATCTATTTCTGGTTTATTGACTATGCCAAAGCCTTTGACTGTGTGGATCACAATAAACTGTGGAAAATTCTGAAAGAGATGGGAATACCAGACCACCTGACCTGCCTCTTGAGAAACTTATATGCAGGTCAGGAAACAACAGTTTGAACTGGAGATAGAACAAGAGACTGGTTCCAAATAGAAAAAGGAGTACATCAAGGCTTTCTATTGTCACCCTGCTTATTTAACTTATATACAGAGTATGTCATGAGAAACACTGGAATCAAGATTGCCGGGAGAAATATCAATAACCTCAGATATGCAGATGACACCACCCTTATGGCAGAAAGTGAAGAGGAACTAAAAAGTCTTTTGATGAAAGTGAAAATGGAGAGTGAAAAAGTTGACTTAAAGCTCAACATTCAGAAAACTAAGATCATGGCATCTGGTCCCATCACTTCATGGCAAATAGATGGGGAAACAGTGGAAACAGTGTCAGACTTTATTTTTCTGAGCTCCAAAATCACTGCAGATGGTGATTGCAGCCATGAAATTAAAAGATGGTTACTCCTTGGAAGAAAAGTTATGGCCAACCTAGATAGCATATTTAAAAACAGAGACATTACTTTGCCAACAAAGGTCTGTCTAGTCAAGGCTATGGTTTTTCCAGTAGTCATGTATGGATGTGAGAATCAGACTATAAAGAAAGCTGAGCACTGAAGAATTGATGCTTTTGAAATATGGTGTTGGGGAAGACTCTTGAGAGTCCCCTGGACTGCAAGGAGATCCAACCAGTCCATTCTGAAGGAGATCAGCCCTGGGATTTCTTTGGAAAGAATGATGCTAAAGCTGAAACTCCAGTACTTTGGCCACCTCATGTGAAGAGTTGACTCATTGGAAAAGATTCTGATGCTGGAAGGGATTGGAGGCAGGAGGAGAAGGGGACGACAGAGGATGAGATGGCTGGATGGCATCACTGACTCGATGGACATGAGTCTGAGTGACCTCAGGGAGTTGGTGATGGACGGGGAGGCCTGGCATGCTGTGATTCATGGGGTTGCAAAGAGTCAGACACAACTGAGCGACTGAACTGAACTTCTTGAACCTAATGAAAATATAGCAAAGCAAGCAGTCACCATCAGTCTATATTGAAAATCTTAATATTTAGGAAAAATAGTAAAAGTCTTAGTAACAGCAAAACAAAATATCTACTTCCTTTCTTTCAAAGAAATTTCCATATAGTTTGTGACTAGAGATAATATTTAGCAAAAATAAAAGTAATATAAGTGATTTTGACTCAATGCAACTAAAATCACATTGGCTGTGTTCAACACCCTACTTCTGAAAGCAATAGGAAAAATAGAATTTCTGCTGCTTTCTGATATTAAATCCATTATGATTTTGTGAAATGTCCTGCATTTTTTCTTGCAGTGTTCCTAATCATGGATGTTTGGGAATGACATCAGGCAAATCTATTCTAAGCAGAATAGCAAAATGGATTTTGTTACTGAGCCTGGTTGTTTTGGTTAAACAAAACTCTTTGTCTAAAGATCTATCTTCTTATCTGAGAATATAAACAAACTGGATTAATTTTGTGTTGTTCCCAACTAATTTTGCTTCGGTTGGAGTTCAGAAGAAGAGACATCTTACAGGAAATCACATTCTGTCCTTCTTCCCTTTTAAATTACAGGTATGTTCTGCACAGGAACAGAGCAGATAGTGAACACTCATACCCCAAGACCTAAATAGAACAGCAAAATATATGAATCCAGGTCCTTACCCAAGACTGTTACATCTAATGAACAAGCTAAACTAATATATCCAAAGTACCCACTGTATGACCATTCATTCTCAAGTTTGGCCTTTGCTGTGTACTTCACTTATTCAGAGATAGGAGAAGAAGATATTATAGCCTTTTGAGGGCTTCCCTGGTAGCTCAGTGGTAAAGAATCCACCTGCCAATGCAGGAGATGTAGGTTCATTCCTTAAGTTGAGAAGATTCCCTGGAAAACAAAATGTTAACCCACTCCAGTATTCCTGCTTGAGAAATCTCATGAACGGAGGAGCTGGTTGTCTACAGTTCATGGGGTCATGAGAGCAGGACTCGACTTAGTGACTAAAGAGCAGTAGCCGCAGCAAGATTAAAAAACATGAAGTTAAGGCTCTTGGAAATTCAGAGCAAAATAAAAGAAGCTTATGCATCTCTCCAGGCAGAAATGAATATACTGAACTTGTGAGATTCTGACAGCATTGACGCCATAAAGCAGGAGCAAGCTCTATTGCAAACATAAAGAGTGGGCTGTTTGGAGGGGTCTTAAAAACTTAGGGCAGTATGAAATAGAAGTTGCTGCTGCTGCTGCTGCTGCTAAGTCGCTTCAGTCGTGTCCGACTCTGTGCAACCCCACAGACGGCAGCCCATTGGGCTCTGCAATCCCTGGGATTCTCCAGGCAAGAACAGTGGAGTGGGTTGCCATTTCCTTCTCCAATGCATGAAAGTGAAAAGTGAAAGTGAAGTCGCTCAGTCGTGTCTGACTCAGCGGCCCCATGGACTGCAGCCTACCAGGCTCCTCTGTCCATGGGAGTTTCCAGGCAAGAGTACTGGAGTGGGATGCCATTTCCTTCTCCGGAAATAGAAGCTAGCAAATGAAAAATCTTGGTAGGACATGGAAACTGAAAATGGTGCTTAAGAAAAATTAGCAGCAAAGTGGTTGATGGAGACTGGACTATCACATAGGCCACAGTGAGATCACTCCCATCAAAGCCGAAAAATTACTAACAGAGAGGAAGAGTTAGTGATACACATTTCATTTCAAGAGATTTATTTTATAGACATGGAGTAAAAGCAAGATATTTTATTTATTTATGTATGGAGGCCTGCTTTTTAGTCATATAACACTAGGGCACACTCCCCTATAGTAATTCAAAATGCATTAGTGCTAATGGTAGTTGTTTTGACCCAAGCAAGTCAAAGAGTTAATTTTATTAAATTAAGTCATTCAAAGCCATTTCTCTCAGGAAATTAACACATAAGCACTAGCTACATGAGAAAAATGAATGCTATGTCAAGGTAGTGCCAGAGTAGGGGCCAATTATGATTTAGCATAATTGAACAAATCCTAGGTGCAGCCTACCTCCTTATGTTTCAGTATAAATTTATTAAATGCATTTTGATCCCTGAAGACTACTAGAAGCCATATTTAATTTGCATGAACATTAAAGCTGTGGTTGGGCTATATATTAAAGCTAAAAATAATTTATTTTGTGTGTTTGTTTTGCATTGTATTCTCACCCTTGACTTTCTGCTTGTCTTGTCTATTTTTCCCACTGAGAGCTCATTAATTTTCATGACTTTTCTAATCAACTCTTTGCTGGTGATCTGAAATATCCTATGTGTTGCTCTGGCAGAGTTTTCAGATTATTTGGGGGGAAAGCAGAGATTTTTTCCTCTTCTCTTTTTTTGGGAGGGAATTGGGAATACAATTTCATATCTAAGCCAATATATTCTCCTTAAAAATTTCCACCCAAATTCCAACACTTTCTTCATTAAAATCTGGTCTTAATATTTTAACAGGGTGTAGATCTTGAAGTCACCTGTGCTTTTTCATTGATGAGTTGTAGAATTATATTTGGAAGCCTTAAATCTGTTTGTTTTCTGATTATGTCACTTCTTTCCCCTCTCACCAATCCCTTAAGGATATCTTTGTTTGCTTATGTGAAAAGGACAAAAAAAAGGGGGGAGGGAGAGGACTTCAAAGAAATCTCTTGCTTTCAGGTCAAAGAATATTTGGATGGCTGCATACAGAGCCAAAGTTGTTCTGCTACTGAAGAATCAATAGGATGGTGGGATGGAGGGTTGAAAAAAAAAAAAAGAAGTGATAAAAGATGGTATTGGAATGAGTTATCTTCAATTCTGAATGATAACCTCACCAGATAGAGTATGCTGTGTTTTGTTTTTGTTGTTTTTGTTTTTCCCTACAGCACTTCTAATATATCATACCACTCCCTCCCTTCTATCTTGCAGAGTTTCTGCTGAAAAATCTGCTGATAGTTGCTATTTTTTCTCTTGCTGCTTTTAAAATTCTCTCTCCAACTTTTGACATTTTAATTATAACGTGTCTTTATGTGGTTCTTTTTGGATTCATAGTGTTTGGAACTGTCTGTTCTTCCTGGACCTGGATATCTGTTTCCTTCCCCAAGTTAGAGAAGATTTTAAACATTATTTTTTCAAATAAGTTTTTGACTCCTTTCTCTATTTTCTCTCCTTCTGGGACTCCTATAATGAAAATGATAATATGGTTAATGTTGTCTCTGAAGTCTTTTATGCTATCCTCATTTAAATTATTTTTCTTTTTGTATTCCAGTTGGGTGATTTCTGCTATGCTCTTTTCAGAAGGTGAAGTCGCTCAGTCGTGTCCGACTCTTTGCGACCCCATGAACTGTAGCCTACCAGGCTCCTCCGTCCATGGGATTCTCCAGGCAAGAATACTGGAGTGGGTTGCCATTTCCTTCTCCAGGGATCTTCCCGACCCAGGGATCGAACCCAGGTCTCCCGCATTGGAGGCAGACGCTTTAACCTCTGAGCCACCAGGGAATATGTTCTCTATCATCTACTTCTGTTGATTTCTTCCAGTGTACTTTTCATTTCAGTTACTGTATTCTTCAGCTCTGATTTTTTTTCTTATAGTTTCTGACTCTGTATCATTATGATCTTTTTCTATCAAAGCTACACTAGGTATCACCTCACACATCAATCAGAATTGTCATCATCAAAAAATCACAAACAATAAATGCTGAAGAGGATGTAGAGAAAAGGGAGACCTTCTACACTGTTGGTTGGAATGCAAATTGTTATAGCTACCATGGATAAATTATCGAGGTTCCTAAACAAACTAAAAATAGAGCTACCATATGATCTAGCAATCCAACTTATGGGCATATATCCAGACAAAACCGTAATTGAAAGATACATGCACCCCAATGTTCATTGCAGCACTTGACTATTTACAATAGTCAAGACATGGAAGTAACCTGAATTTCCATCAACAGAGGAATGGAAAAAGGATGTGTCATGTATATACAATGGAATGTTACTCAGCCATTAAAAAGAGTAAAGCAATGCCATTTACAGCAACATGGATGGACCTAGAGCTTATCATGCTGAGTGAAGTAAGTCAGATAGAGAAAGAGAAATATTGTATGTCCCTTATATGCAGAATCTAAACGGTGCAAATGAACCTGTTTACAAAACAAGAGTAGAGTCACACATATCGAAAACAAACTTGTGGTTCCCAGGGGGTAAGTGGGAGAGGGATAAATTGGGATTGACATATACACACTACTATCTATAGAATAGATAACTATTAAGAACCAACTGAATAGCACAGGAAACTACTCAATACTCCATAATGACCTATATGAGAAAAGAATAAAAAAAAAGAGTGGATACATGTGTGTGTATAATTGACTCATTTTGCGATGCAACAGAAATTAACACAACATTGTAAATCAACTACATGCCAATTTTAAAAAAATTAAAATATATTTTTCTGAGGTTTAGTCTTGTTATTTTGTTAGGAAAATATTTTTCCTTTTCCTCATTTTGCTTGGTTCTCTGTGCTTGATTCTATGTACTAGAACTTATTTTTCTTAGAAAAAAACTTATTTTTCTCAGTCTTGTAAGAGTGGACTTGTATAGGTCCTTCTTAACCAAGCCTGCCATAGCTCTTGGTTATCTCTTGAATCTTTTTGGTTGTATATACCACGCGTGATTTATTCTTAATATGGCCTTATTGTTGAAGGTGGGCAGAGACCTGTCAGTGATCCAAATGGAGGAATCTTATTTAACATTTAATTCAGGCTGGTTAAATTCCAGATTCTCAGGCAGCAGCTTTAAAAGTGTGAAGATATATACCATTCTGTGAGCCACAGTCATAACTCCTGCTGGCCTCCAGACCAGATTTTGGAGGTGTCCCCTAGATGACAGCTGTAAAATGTGGGCTCCCGTCTGGGGAATCTTGTTGAGCAGTAGCAAGGCCAAGGGCATACACAAGCATAGTGTCTCTCTGCTTATTTTCCTTGGGAGTACCGTCTTAGGCACATCCTCCTCTTGAACCATCTTGAAAGTAACAGAGGTTTTATTAGGCTCATATAGATAATCATTTTCATTTCTGCCTTAAGATAGAGTTTAGAAGAAGCAGACTACCCTCGCTAAGAGGAGAAACCTCTTTGTGATGAAATTCTGTGTTCATCAGGCCAAAAATAGAAGATTCAAAACTTCTCAGATAGGTTTAAAAAAAAATGCTCGGAAGTTTCACAAACCTCTGAGGGTGATATTTAAGTTGTGTGTACTAATGTTTTAAATAGAGAACAAAAGAGCAATAGCAACCTCTTTTAACTGATTCTAAAACTCTGGGTAATTGTAAGTCGTATTGTATTTTGTAAGAAATCACATTAGGTCTAATAGAAAAAAGGGAGTCAGCTCTAATTTTAACAAGCACTTAATAAAATACAGGGCTATGAAAAAGCCAGAAAAAAATTACATTAAATTATCTAGATCTGAGAAAATTTCCAGACTGTTGACTTCATTATAGTTGCAGATTTAGCAACATACTTAGCAACGTAAGTAGTTCCCACAGCACAGAAACGGAATCATTTTACAAAAGGCAGATGAGGAATTCAAAACCACTTTGGATTTAATATTTTTGTTGAAATTTAATTGAAGAACTTACAGAGTGAAGAGTATGTGAAGAAGTAGTGCAAAAAGCCATCTTTTTATATAATTTAATAATATGGGTTCATCAGCTTCCTATAGCATCACATTGTGATTTCCTGATGTCTTACATGACTAGGGTCACATAGATTACATAACAACACATTATTAATTTAAGTAATAAGGTCAAAAGCAAAGACAAATGGCTCTTTTAAAATGACAATGTCATCTATATTCAGTGTTCTTCTTAGTAAAATATGGCAGCTTGTAGCACTCTTTTCTCCTTCCTTTACTATCTAGACAGTCTCATGCTAGTTGGGTGTTTAAGATTTGTTAGAAATGGTTTAGTAAATTACATGAAGAAACAAAATGTTATATAACAAATTCTGATCAAAAGTGTCATGCTCCATTGTCTTCAAACTTTGAAAAGCTAAAGCATTATTAGTTGAAAATAAAGAGCATGTTTTTCAAGCGAACTTACTATATCTGTACAAATATAAATATCTGATCTTTGGGGCAGCACTGGAATGACTTTCAGGAGGTACCCCTCGTCCAAGGGCAGAGAAGCCCCAGCAAAATGGTAGATGCTGGAGTGGCAGCTGCCCAGTACTCGAGCAGCAGCTATGCAGAGCTGGACTGAGGAGATACCCATATTCAGGGCCAAGGAGAAGCCCCAGCAAGATGGTAGAAGGGACAAATCTGCATTTAGAATCAAGCCCCATACCCACCAGAGATGCTCAAGGGGCTCAAACAAACCTTTTGCACACCAAGACCCAGAGACCCTATAGAGACTGAGATAGACCTGTGTTTGAGTGTCTCCTGTGGAGGTACGGACCAACAGTGGACTGCTGCAGGGGAAGAGGCTCTGGGTGCAGTAGACCTAGGTATGGCATAAGCCCTCTTGGACATTAACCCCACCATAGAGCTGCCAGAACTTATACAGGACTGGGGAAACAGGCTCTCGGAGGGGACAAACAAAATCTGTGTGTACCAGGACCCAAGAGAAAGGAGCAGGGCCCACAGAGACTGATCCAGACTTGCCCATGAGCATCTATGAGTCTCCAGCAGAGGCGTGGGTTGGCAGTGGCTTGCTGCAGGGTTGGGGCACTGAGTGAAGCAGTGCATGGGGCCTTTTGAAGTAGGTCTCCATTATCTTCATTACCTCCATCATAGTTGGGCTTCAGGTCAGAAAACAGGGAGGGAACATAGCCATGCAAATCAAAAGAAAATTAGATTAAAGATTCACTGAGTATGGCCCCACCCAACAGAACAAAACCCAGTTTCCCCCTCAGTCAGTCTCTGCTATCAGGAAGCTTCCTTAATCCCCTTATCCTTCTCCATCAGAGGGTAGACAGACTGAAAACCACAATCACAGAAACTAATCAATCTGACCACATGGACCACAGCCTTGTCTACCTCAAAGAAACTATGATCCATGCTGTGTAGGGCCACCCAAGATGGACAGGTCATGGTGGAGAGTTCTGACAAAATGTGGTGCACTGGAGAAGGGAATGGCAAACCACTTCAGTATTCTTGCCTTGAGAACCCTATGAATAGTATGAAAAGGCAAAAAGATAGGACACTGAAAGATGAATTCCCTGGGTTGGCAGGCGCCCAGTATGCTACTGGAGATCAAGGGAGACTTAAATCCAGAAAGAATGAAGAGATAGGGCCAAAGCAAAAACAACACCCAGTTGTGGATGTGATGAGATGGAAGTAAAATCTGATGCTGTATACAGCAATATCGCATAGGAATCTGGAATGTTAGGTATATGAATCAAGGCAAATTGAAAGTGGTCAAAAGAAGATAGCAAGAGTGAAAATCAACATTTTAGGAATCACGAACTAAAATGGACTGGAATGGGTGAATTTAACTCTATCACCATTATATCTACTACTGTGGGCAAGAATCCCTTAGAAAAAATGGATTAGCCATCATAGTCAACAAAAGAATTCGAAATGCAGTATTTGGATACAGTCTCAAAAATGACAGAATGATCTGTTCATTTCCAAGGTCAACCATTCAATATCACAGTAATCCAAGTCTATACCCTGGCAAGTAATGCTGAAGAAGCTGAAGTTGAATGGACCTTCTATAACTAACATCCAAAAAAGATGTCCTTTTCATTACAGGGGAATGGAAGACAAAAGCAGGAAGTAACAGATACCGGGAGTAAACAGGCAGCTTTGGTCTTGGAGTACGGAATGAAGCAGGGCAAAAGCTAATAGAATTTTCCAAGAGAACACATTGATCATAGCAAACACCTACTTCCAAAAATACAAGAGAAGACTCTACACATGGACATCACCAGATGGTCGACACCAAAATCAGATTGATTATATTCTTTGTAGCCAAAGATGGAGACATTCTAGAGCCAACAAAAACAAGACTAGGAGCTGACTGTGGCTCAGATCATGAACTCCTTATTGCCAAATTCAGACTTAAATTGAAGAAAGTAGGGAAAACCAGTAGACCATTCAGGTATGTCCTAAGTTAAATGCCTTATGATTATACAGTGGAAGTGACAAATAGATTCAAGGATTTGACCCGATAGACAGAGTGCCTGAAGAACTATGAATGGAGGTTCCTGACATTGTACAGGAGGTAGGGATCAAGACCATCACCAAGAAAAATAAATGTAAAAAGGCAAAATAGTTGTCTAAGGGGGCTTTACAAATAGCTGTGAAAAGAAAAGCAAAAGGCAAAGGAGAAAAGGAAAGATAAACCCATCTGAATACAGAGTTTCAAAGAATAGCAAGGAGAGATAAGAAAGGTTTCCTCAGTGATTAATGTAAGAAATAGAGGAAAACAATAGAATGCAAAAGACTAAAGATCTCTTCAAGAAAATGAGAGATACCAAGGGAACATTTATCATGCAAAGATGGGCACAATAAAGCCCAGAAATGGTATGGATCTAACATAAGCAGAAGATGTTAAGAAGATGTGGCAAGAATACACAGATCTATACAAAAAAGATCTCATGACCCAGGTAATCACAGTAGTATGATCACTCACCTAGAGCCAGACATCCTGCAATACGAAGTCAAGTGGGCCTTAGGAAGCATCACTACAAACAAAGCTGGTAGAAGTGATGGAATTTCAGTTGAGCTATTTCAAATCCTGAAAGATGATGGAGGGAAAGTGCTACACTCAATATGCCAGCAAATTTGGAAAATTCAGCAGTGGCCACAGGACTGGAAAAGGTCACTTTTCATTCCAATCCCAAAGAAAGGCAATGCCAAAGAATGCTCAAACTATCACACAGCTGCACTCATCTCACATGGTAGCAAAGAAATGCTCAAAAATATCCAAGCCAGGCTTCAACAGTTCAAGCTGGATTTAGAAAAGGCAGAAGAATCACAGATCAAATTGCCAGCAAAGGGTAGATCATCAAAAAAGAGAGAGAGTTCCAGAAAAACAACTACTTCTGCTTTATAGACTATACCAAAGCCTTTAACTGTGTGGATCAAAATAAACTGTGGAAAATTCTTAAAGAGATGGGAGTACGAGACCACCTGACCTGCCTCCTGAGAAATCTGTATGCAGGTCAGGTAACAACAGTTAGAACTGGACATGGAACAACAGACTGGTTTAAAATTGGGAATGGTTTATGTCAAGGCTGTATATTGTTACCCTGTTTATTTAACTTATATGCAGAGTACATTATGAAAAATGCTGGACTGGATGAAGCACAAACCGGAATCAAGATTGCTGGGAGAAATAATAACCTCAGATATGCAGATGACACCACACTTATGGCAGACAGGGAAGAAAAACTAATGATCCTCTTGATGAAAGTGCAAGAGGAGAGTGCAAAAGATCAATCCATCTAGTCCCATTACTTCATGGCAAACAGATGAGGAAACAATAGGAACAGTGACAGACTTTATTTTGGGGGGGGGCTCCAAAATCACTGCAGATGTTGACTTCAGCCATGAAATTAGAAGATGCTTCTCCTTGGAAGAAAATTTATGACCAACCTAGACAGTATATTAAAAAGCAAAGACATTACTTTGCCAACAAAGGTTGGTCTAGTCAAAGTTTTGGTTTTTCTAGTAGTCATGTATGGATGTGAGAGTTGGACTATAAAGAAAGGTGATCCCTGAAGTACTGATGCTTTTGAACTGTGTTGTTGGAGAAGACTCTTGAAAGCCCCTTGGACAGCAAGGAGATCCAACCAGTCCATCCTAAAGGAAATCAGTCCTGAATATTCTTTGGTAGAATTGATGCTAATGCTTAAACTCCAATACTTTGGCTACCTGATGTGAAGCACTGACTCATTGGAAAAGACCCCAATGCTGGGAATGGCTGAAGGTGGGAGGAGAAGGCAATAACAGAGGATGAGATGGTTGGATGGCATCACTGATTCTATGAACATGAGTTTGAGTAAGCTTCAGGAGTTAGTGATGGACAGGGAAGCCTGGAGTGCTGCAGTCCATGGGGTCGCAAAGAGTCGGACACGACTGAGCGACTGAACTGAACTGATCTTTGAGGAAGATTATTTGCAAAGATATCAGTCATACTCACGGTAACTCTCTTTGGTAAAATAAATATTTATATATGATTCAAATTCTATAATAAGAGGTTAAAAAACAGAGGTAATAAGTAACTAATTGTTTAATATTTGTTCCAAAAGGAGAAGCATCAGAAATATCTGCTGTCCCTCCCCGTGGGAGAATTTTATCTCCTTGTCCAGTTGGTGTCTGACTTGGTTAGTCACTTATGATGCCTCATTCTGTGGGAAAGTTATGTTTCTACCAGTTATGTTAAAGTTGCCAAAGGACTTTCTTTGGCCAAGAAAATGTGTCATTTCTGAATAAACTGTTTAAGAGTCAATATATATTTTCAATGATAACTTTTCCTTTTCAATGAGACACACATTGTCCCTTACAGGGGCTGTTCTTTCAGACAACACAATGGAATGAAGACAAAGAAAAACAAACCACAGCTGACCTGCAACAAACACAAATAATTACTTTTAAAAGCCTACTATTACCTAATTCTAAGAGATACAAGGCTACCCTCTTTGCAGAGAAAACTACATGTAAGAGAAAAAAGGAAAGTTGCTTGTAGAGGAAAAAATTATACTCAACAACACATTTGTAAAATGTGGATTTGTATTAAAGTAGACATTTAAAGGGGTTTCCCTAGTAGCTCAGCTGGTATAGCAGCTGCCTGCAATGCAGGAGACCTCGGTTTGATTCCTGGGTTGGGAAGATACCCCGAGAAGTGATAGGCTACCCACTTCAGTATTCCTGGGTTTCCCTGGTGGCACAGATGGTAAAGAATCTACCTGCAATGTGGGAGACCTGGGTTTGATCCTTGAGTTGGGAAGATCCCCTGGAGGAAAGCATGGTAACCAGTTCAAGTATTTTTGCCTGGAGAATCTCCATGGACAGAGGAGCCTAGCAGGCTACAGTCCACTGGGTCACAAACAGTCAGACACAACTAAGCAACTAAGCACAGCACAACACAGACATTTAAAGAGTCTAAAATTATCTAAAGTAGCATATTGTGTCTTATCTTCAAACTGGCATGATTAACATCAACTGAAAACTTTAGAGAAAGGCAAACTCACCTCCCTGCCTCAAATCTAGTGAATTGTAATCTCTGGAAGTAAAACTAGGATTCTGCAATTCAACAACTGTCCAAGTAGTTCCTATGCAAGCTAAAGTTTGAGAAACACTGATCTAAAGTGTAAGAACCTACAGCCTGTTATACACAGTGAAGTAAGTCAGAAAGAGAAAAACAAATATCATATTAATACATACAAATGGAATCTACAAAAATGATACTGATGAACCTATTTGTAGGGTAACAATCAGACATAGATTACAGGCTTGTGGACACAGTGGGGGATGGAGAGGGTGGGATGAATTGAGAGAGTGGCATTGAAACATATATACCACCAATTGTAAAATAGGTAGCCAGTGGGAATTTGCTGTATGAGGCAGAGCGCTCAACAGAGTGCCCTGTGACAACCTAGAGGGTGGGTTGTGTGGGATAGGAGGTGGGAGGGAGGTTCAAGAAGGAGGGGCCATATGTATACCTATAGCTGATTTATGCTGATGTATGGTAGAAATCAATACAACATTGTAAAGCAATTATCCTCCAATTAAAAATAAATCAAAAAAATAAAACATATAGATCTCAAAACATTCAACCAAATAATGTGTGCACAAAAAGTCCACTCTAGGAATGACCCTTTTCACGCTATAACATGTCTCTTTTCATTAGTATAATTTTTAACATTGTACTAATATTTTTATTGAAATGTCTTTAAACTTAGAGTTGGTATTTATTTTACCTTAGAGTTGGTATTTATTTATTTATTTATTTTACCTTAGAGTTGGTATTTAATCACTTTTATTAATTCAGTTTTGGGTAGAGTTTTAGTTTTTATTCAGTTTAGCAGGAAAAGATTCCTATTAAATATAAGGTGAAAAATAAGATCTTAGTGAATATACATAGAAATTTCCATTTTACATTATTTCCATACATTGTGATTCTGTTTTCTCTTTCAGTGTTTTAACAAATAACTTTGAATACCTACTACATGCTAAGTCATGCTGCCCTTAGTATTGAAAAACAGCATAAGATGGAAGCCTTCCCTTCACTTACCCAATCACTCCCTCATTATTTATGAGTTACTTTTCAATGATCAGAATGAATTTCCAAATGAAACTCTTAGTCATATGGTCACAAAGTTTTATATTTTTTATGCTGTTTATATCTTCAAAAAACCTGAGCTGCTGTTCTGCCTGTGAGTTGCAAAATAAATTCTAACAGTGCACTAAGAATCCTGGCTTTCATATGCAACAGGGGCATAGATGTACTGGTTTCTTTGGGTATTTCACTTTCTTAAACATAGTATAAAATATACATTTCTGTTATTGAGACTTACCTTTAGAAAACATGAAAGATTATACATTTCTTTCTCAGAGAGAGAAAAACCACTGCTCACCTGAATTTCTTTTTCAGAAAATAAAAAGTGATATCATAATCATTTCATGATTATGTAAATTGTGTTCATGACAAAATTAAGATTACAGTTTTTCCTCATATAATTTAAAATCTCACAGAGAAAAATAAAGGATTGAGAAAGGACATGAATAGAGAATTCTCTCATTCACTCATTTATTCATTCACTGAACACACAACTATTGATTGTCAGCTAGTTGGTAAGTACTATATTAGGTAATCAGATAATAACTTAGGCAAAAGAAACATGATGTCTGTACTTGTAAAACTTACAGTTTAGTAAACCTATGAAAAAGCACTGCCATAATTTAAAATTTGCCTTGCAATAAAATGAACATAATTAAAAGAATATTTAATAAAGAGAATGTTAATGGCATTTGAATATCTTAAATAATTAGCATTATGAATTGTAAGAATTCATCGAGCAGAAAATCTACTGACATTCCCACATCCCTTCAATTTTATGCAAAACTGTTAAATTTGAAATACTCATGATAAAAACTCTTTATATCTCCCTTTGATTTTTAGTTGGAACTTTTGATGACTTTTGAATATATGTCTTACAGCTGTTGACGTACTTCCCAACAATGATTGAGAAATGGCTATTTACTCAGATTTGAGAAACAAAATCTTTGTGTAGATTTTTATTTAGTATATTCAGACTGTCATGATTGAAGGAGAACACTCTATAGTCATGAAGAATATTTAACCAAACCATTCTCCAATGCATGGGGATATACTGTCAACATATATAAGGAAAATATGACATCAAAGGAATTAGCAAAATGTCAGGTTTAGATGTTCTAGGTTTGATTATCATCTGAGACACTTACACGTTGTGAGAGTTTGGTCAACTTTCTCAACTGTTCTGGGTTTTATTTTCCTTAACTATAAAATAAGAATAATAAATGCATCTAATTAGATGTTCTAATATGACAGCTGAGGTAAAGTACATAACGTACCTTGCACACTTAATTTTTGATACATATTAGTAATTTTTACTAATATCAGTTATGATAAATTTATGTAAAAATGCATCAAAACTAAATGAAACACACTGTACAAGGAGTTTTATTTCCCCACTTTTCTCCTCTATATTTAGTCTGCTTTCTGCTTTACTTATTTTTCTTTCAAATCCCTTATTATTTTTTTTAAATATTGCCAGAAGGAATGACAAATAGACCTTAAGTAGGCAATCTGAAAATCTTTAAGTATTCAAATAAATCCAAGTTATAAAAGACTCTTCATATTGAAAATTCACAATGGAGGAGGGACTAATCAATTTACTCTGTTAGCCATTAATATTTGTATTACTCTCAACATATTTCCAATTGTATTAAGTGTTTTATTCAATAATTTGGTTCAGTAATCTTCACTCCAAGAAATGGCACAATACTAGAACTTCATGCCATGAAACTGTCTTGCTGCTGTTGTTCAGTCACTCAGTCCTGTCCGACTACTTGCAACCCCATGGACTGCAGCACACCAGTCTTCCCTGTCCTTCACCATCTCCCAGAGCTTGCTCAAATTCATGTCCATTTTCATCCAACCATCTCATCCTGTGTCGTCCCCTTCTCCTCCTGTCTTCAGTCTTTCCCAGCATAAAGGTCTCTTCTAGTGAGTAGGCTCTTTGCATCAGGTGGCCAAAGTATTGGAGCTTCAGCATCTGTCCTTCCAATGAATATTCAGGATTGATTTCCTTTAGGATTGACTGGTTTGAACTCTTTGCAGTCCAAGGGACTCTCAAGGGTCTTCTCCAACACCACAGTTTAACAGCATCAACTCTTCAGTGCTCAGCCTTCTTTATGGTCCCTCTCTCACACCCATACATGACTACTGGAAAAACCATAGCTTTGACTATATGGACCTTTGCTGGAAACTCTTTATTACTAATTGAATAAATACTCCATAAGTTTATAACGATCATGAATCCTAGTCTGCTTGAAATCATATGTATATTATTCATATAATCTAATTACCTACCAGTAATATTGTGATTTGTACAATAAATTGATGGTAATCTTCCATATGAGTGTGCTTTGTGCTAAGTTGCTTCAGTCGTGTCCAACTCTCTGTGACCCTTTGGACTGTAGCCTTCCAGGCTCCTCTTTACATGGGATTCTTGAGGCAAGAATACTGGAGTGGGTTGCCATGCCCTCCTCCAGGGGATCTTCCCACCCCAAGGATTGAATCCATAGCTGTTACATTTCTTGCATTGTCAGGTGGGTTCTTTACCATTAGTGCCACCTGGGAAGCCCATCTTACATATACATGTTAAGTAATGTAATATTTTAATAATATAAAATAATTTAAGACATAATTATCTTCTTTGAAGATCAATTGTCTGAACACTTATACATTCAAGAGGGTAACAATTTCATTGTATAAGACCACGAAAGCAATTGAAGTAGATACCTTTAGTGTAGAAATATTTAGTCAAGTCAGAGAATCAGATTCATGAAAACTGCATTGAATTATTTTTAATATATTGGAAAATGTAGCAATACCATTCTTTCTTCCTCCCAGCCTCTTTGATTTTAAATCTTCATAACTTAAAGAAATGTATTCATTTATTTGTGCAAGGTACAGAATGATACTGAGAATATTAAATTCAAAATTAACATTTCCTACCTTTAGAAAGGTACATCCCAGTCCCAGGTATGGAGTGTATCCTGATCCCAAGACTTAACTATTCTTACTGGTTTCTATTTATTTTATTTTTAAAGGTTTAGGGCTATTATCTGATTTCAACTGGAAATAAAATCATAGAATTTTAGAACATTTGTGCTAAGTCACTTCAGTTATGTCTCACTCTGTGTGACCCTATGGATTGTAGTCTGCCAGACTCCTCTGTCCATGGAATTTTCCAGGTAAGAATACTAGAGTGGGTTGCCATTTCCTCCTCCAGGGGATCTTCCAGACCCAGAGATCAAACCCCCCTCTCTCTTCATTGGCAGGCAGGTTTTTTTTTATTTTTTATTTTTTTAAATGGGACATATAACCAGTTGATGTTTTAATTAATATTTAGTCTGTATGTTATATATATGCACTTATGTATATATGTACATTAAAATAAAATGTTGGCTAATAGCAAATGCTATGAAAAATAAATATCAGCTTATTAATTAAAATCCAATTTAAACAATTTAATTCTAAACTATATGCATATTTGATCTATTGATTTTTTTTAATCTTTTTTTTTTTAAATTTTATTTTTACTTTATTTTACATTACAATACCGTATTGGTTTTGCCATACATTGACACGAATCCACCATGGGTGTAAACCACTAGTGCCTCCTGGCAAGCCCCTTAGAGCATACAGAAACTGTAACAATCTCTGACTCCCAACTGCTTCTTCTGAGAGAGGAGAAAATAAGTGCCATAGAAATGTGAAATGATTTGCCCAAAGTCAAAAAGCCTACAAAGCTCCAGGCTTTTCCTGTAGACATATTTACTTTTTAAGCTTGGGTGTGATCATTTCCTTAACCATTAGAAGGATTTAAGCTATGAACATACAATCAGCATACTTGTGTTCTAGTACTCATGTGGTTTACTATCATCTTTTTAGCCTTTAGGAAATAGCCTATTGCCTTAGTCAGTTTGCTTCAGAGATTTATATTGATAGAGAGGGTCAAAAGGAAAAGTGCATGTGAAGATATTTGTAGAATAAGAAAAAAAAAGTCACTGTAAAAAAAAGAGAAAAAAAGTCACTGTAGAAGCAAGTAGTGACTTTATCAAAATAATGAACTGGGTTTACAAAATACATTGACAAAAAGATGTTTCCAAGATAAAATCCTTAGCGGTTCATCACAAATATCATTTAGTCTGTTTAATTATAGTGACTTCAGAAATTTCAGAAAAGAGTACAGTTCTTTTAACGTGAGTAACTATGGGAGCATTTGCCTTAATAGAAACAGCATTTGATCCTGGACTACTCTCAACCAACAAAGGATGAAATTTATAAATAGCAAAGATTTAAGTTGAATATTTTAGGGAGAGGGCTATATATAAATTCTGACATACTTTAAATGCAAACTATCAAGTTAGTTAGAGGTTACAAGGAAACACTTATCTCTATCAGTACATGGTGATAACTGAGCTTTCAAACAGGACTCATGAAAGAACAATATAATCCTATTATAAATGGGTGACAAATCCAAAACCTTTCTGATCTATATAACCTAGCAGACAAAAAGAAAAATCTTTTCAACATAATTTTTTATTCAAGAGCTCACACTTGACTGCCACCCTAATTGGATACTACCATAGAAGTTCATCTGATAGATATCTTAGTACAAAGCCAGGCTCAGAAGGTCTAGAAGGTGTACAAGTATCAATTTCATAGCATTTCATTTTCAATTCCTCTTGGATAAAAGCACACTAACCCAGCACTGACAGAAGTAGAGTTACATTAAGACAGTACATGAGCAGGATTCAAATAACCCCTCTGACAGGAGAAATCACTGTTTGGTTCAAAGTATTTGTGGAAAGCATTTCACTTGAACATTAACTTAAGGTGAGGGACAGAAATGTCTTTATTAAGGAAGAGAAATGCTATGATCATATGCATGTGTATTGATAGAAACTGTGTCATAAATACTGAAAGTAAGGAGTTCTCACATTTATTACAGTGTATTTGCATTTAGATCTTGGTTCTTTTATTAAGTGTTTGATCAACTGACAAGCTTTCATCTACTCTTGGCCTCAGTTTCTTTACATGAACAGTACAGGTGAAAATGGTATAAGCACCTCACTATTTGATGGGGGCTAAACAAGAAACACATGCATAGTGCTCCACAAACAGTTGGTGCTCAGCACAGGTTAAGTATTATGATAAAGGTGTTCAACAATTTCAAGTAAAAGGAAGAATCACTATTTCTATTCAGAAGTTCTTTTTTGATTTGACTGACTTTGAGTGTGTGTGTGTGTGTTTCTCCTAATCTTTAGAGAAAAGGGGAGAAAATCAAACACAACAAGCAGAGAGGGGAAAAAGAAATAAAACTTCAGGTGGCTCATGAGCACTAACACAGTTCAAGGAGATATATGTAGGAGGAGGAAGTCAGTAGTCAAACTAATGTACACTTGGAGAAAGCCTGGTCACTGGACCACAGAGAGGACTTACATAAGACCGACCTCTGCTGTTCAGAAACAGAAGTACATGAGACCTTTTATACAATTATCTGCTTATCTTTAGCATACATTTTGGAAGAATACACTCTATAGTCAGTCATATGCTTTCATGAAAGGAGATTGAGTAGTAAGTACATTTTTCTTTCAATAATTACACTATAGACAATTCTAAGTTATAAACCATTTCTAAGTTATAGGTTTTCCTATTGGTATCAATCCCTTTCTGTTTGATTGATCTCATACCGCTCTCTTCCTAGTTTATTATATTCCCCTTCTAATCACTATGGGGCTTCCCCGGTGGTTCAGAGGTTAAAGCGTCTGCCTGGAATGCAGGAGACCTGGGTTCGATCCCTGGGTCGGGAAGATCCCCTGGAGAAGGAAATGGCAACCCACTCCAGTACTCTTGACTGGAGAATCCCATGGAGGGAGGAGCCTGGTAGGCTACTAGTCCATTGGGGTCGCAAAGAGTCGGACATGACTGAGCGACTTCACTCACTCTAAACACTATAATTCAGTCAAACAGGCCTTTCCATTCCTCAAATCAGCTTCTAAGCCTGTACACTTTTCTATGCAATGCAATAAAATCTCCACTCCTCCCCAAATTCCCATGATTGACTCCTAATCATCATTTAGCAGTTTAAGTAAGTGACCCTCATAGAAAATTTTACTGACTTTGTAATGTAATTTTCCCTTCCCTGTACAATCCAGAAAGATTCTGCTTTATGTTCTTGTTTTCATCACTATATGAAATGATCATAACTATATAGGAACATGTTATCACTTGATTCCTTGTTTTCACCACACTACTTGATCACAGTTGTGTTTAGTCACTCAGGCATGCCCAACTCTTTGCAACCCCATGGACTGTAGCCTACCCAGCTGCTCTGTCCATGGGGATTCTCCCAGCAAGAATACTGGAGTGGGTTGCCACGCCCTCCTCCGGGAATCTTCCCAACTCAGGGATCGAACTCAGGTCTCCTGCATTATGGGTGAATTCTTTACTGTCTGAGCTATCAGGGAAGCCACACAGTTGTTCAGTAAGGATCAATTAATAAATTGTCAAACAAATGAAAAAAAAAACAAATTAAAAAAGTTGATCTGACAGAGATGAGCAAAAAATAAACAGATTATATTGTTCTCTTCCCTGTATTATCTTTAGATAAAGTCCTACATTGTGGAGAGTTCTGGTTCCAATCAAGGTCCCAGATCATATGTGTTATGATTCACCATTTAATCTCTAACCCATGAACCGTTTACTTTCTTTAGATATTACAATTCCCTTTCCATTATTTCTGTATTGTAGTATGCCATGAAATTGATAATAACCATATAAATAAATAAACAACACCTTCAAATAACCACCAAACACGGGTATTTTTGTACTTACAATACTACTACTTGGGGTTAGATCTGAATTTTGTCATTATTTTTATTTGCATTTTTCAGGTCATTAAATAAGCTGAACAGTTATTCCTTTATTTGCTAGGAATTTGGTTTTACTCAATAGACAAGTGAGCCCTGATTTTCTTCCACAGTTCCTGACAGCTGACTTGAAGAGCATCTGTGGGAAAATGAAGGCTAAGATATCAAGAAGAAGGTAGACAGGTTCTTGGGCCTGAAGTTCTTTATCTTCCTAACTATTCCCATCTTCCCAAGGGCTAGATTCCCTTTCTTCTCCACTCCCTTTTCCTCCAGTCATGAAGTTAAAGCCTTGTCCTTCCTCCCCAGGCTAACTTACATGTATTATCTTTTATTTTCCAGTGCTCCCAATGGAGATACTCAAGTCAAAAGAACTAAAATGGTATCCACTAGTTTTATATATATATATATATTCCTTATCTTATTTTAATCCTACTTTTTTCTTATTTTCATTCCATTTTTAAATGATCTTTCATTTTTTAACATTTATACATTTATGTATCTCATTACTTATATTTTAAATTTGTTTGTGTTCTAGACATTTCAATATTTTATTCAAAAATATTTATAAAAAAACATTCAGAGTTATGTCAGAAAAATGTATATACACACAGATATGGATATCTGTATCTAAAACATATATATAGTTTTATATTTATTCAAATGCCTGTGGGTATAATTTTGTTCTTTAACAATAATTGTCTTTTACCCTGTTATATTCTTTATAGTCTATTTTAAGCTTTGACCATCCACTTATCACTCTTTTTATTCCAATATATCCTATATGTTCCAACTTATACATGCACACACACAAACAAAGCTCAAATAGTACACATTCACAGATGATACATATTTGTATATATCCTTGTTGTCTAGTTATATATAGTTATATATATTTGAAACAAATACTCATTTTATCACATGGTTATTAATTTTATCAATGGTATTATCACACAAATGTGAAAATGAAGAGCTTATCTCCTACATTGTATTGCTCTCATAAGTATGTTCTAGAAAGGTCATTCATGGGAACCTGTATTCATTTTGGGAAGCATGAGTTTAATGTTCTTTAAGTGCCATATTGGGCTTTCCTGGTGGCTCAGATTGTAAAGAATCTGCCTTCAATGCAGGATACCTGGGTTGGATCCTTGGTCAGGAAGATCCCCTGGAGAAGGGAATGGAAACTCACTCCAGTATTCCTTCCTGGAGAATTACATGGACAGAGGATCCTGGTGGGCTACAGTCCATGGGGTCGCAAAGAGTTGGACATGACTGATTGCCTAACACTTTCACTTTCAACCCCCATATTGGATGGATTTAACCTCACAAAATCCTCAGTTTTACACAAGCTCATGCTTTTTCCTCTAGTTATATACAAGATTAATTTTGTAATAAATGTTTGACTCCTAGAACAGCCTATGTGAACTTTTGAGCTAGGGAACATAAATCACACAAATCCACAGAGTAGAGGAGCTTCCAAAAGGTAGTTAAATCTTGCCCTTTGAAACCATGTGCTAGAGCTACAGAAAATTATTGCTTTCTGTGGCTACTGCTGACAAGGGGTCTTTGGAATATAGGCATAAAGACAACACTGGATTTCCCCAAAGTTAAAAGCCTCTTAAGAGTTATGTGCAGGGACTTCTGAAAAGTGTGGCTGGAGGCAATGCGAGCACACTGGTAAAAGGAGGCCACAGTACTTTGGATATCTTTCTATTCACACATATAATAGTAAAGTAATTTACCATTATAAATTGTATATTGCCACTCTTATTGTATATATTTTATTTTTGCTTTAATACTAAAAGTTTCTCAAAAACAGTATTTGTAGTTTCATTTTTATCTGCCACCAACTCATTCTATGCATAAATTATAGTGGGTGCTAAATTATCATCTGATAAATGAATGAATCATAGTACACTATTATTTGAATTTTAATCAACTACAGTTGCCTACTCAGCACCAACTCTGCTAAATGAGGCACAGGATATGAACAAGGAAGGGGGTCACATATATAAGAGATGAATCATTTAAAATCTATATATTCAAAGCTACATAGGGGGTTTAAGGCTAGGTTATGTCTCTGAGCAGCTGTGTGAGAGCCTTGGAACTATTAGATAATTTGCTTAGGTCTCAAATTCTTTCTTGTATTTTTAATAATAAATGATACAACTCTATATTTAAAGGGGCTTTACAGAGGATATAAGAATGTATTAATATATGAAACACTTAGCTATTCACATGTACACGTCTGCTAAATGTTTTTGGATATATGAATTTAAAGTAACTTTGCAGTTTGAAATGATATCTACAATAAAAGAAGATAAAAGAAGAGAGCAATAATAATAATCATGAAACTATTGCTCAAATTTCATCCTGTAAAGCAAATGTTTTCTGAGTTTAGTAGCATACAATAAAGTGAAAAAGAATTAGGTAAATTAGAACAATGTATTCATTTATTCCATATTTCCAGTCTTTAGCTCTATTGCACATTATATCACCACAGAGTTTAATGTAATAATAAATAGAATACCCATAAAGTGAAGCATTAATAGTCTCATCTGATTACTATAGATATCAAGTTTTTGGAAATTTCCTTTTCAATTTTCTCAACCATTACAGCATTAAATATACCCAGTCAATTGATCTGTATAAGGAGAGGTAACATAAGTACTGGCATCTATGAATATTACTCTATTCAAGGTACGTGCAAGTATTTATTGATTTCATTACTCAAATAGCAATTTTCCTATACTGACTTGGCTTGCAATGTTCTAAAGCCCTTGGATTTGAAATCTGAAGACCCAGTCTTATTAAGGGCTGCTTATTACCTGCATAACCAAAGACAATATTATCCACACTGGTAAACTGAAATACAAACCAAAATATCGTTCAGGTTTATATTTAAAGATCAAAGAGATAATACTGTAAAAGAACCAACTGTTACTTAAATATTATTTTGATATGTGTACAGATAAAATAGAGTATGAAAATTTAGAAAATACAGATAATTTATATTTCTCTGAATTCCACATACATTTGTACAAAAATACCAGCAAGAATGGATTTAATGAATAAATTTGAAAAGAAAAATGGGATATAGGGGAAGTAACAAAAAAAATAAAGAATTATTGGATAAAACTTTGTAGAAACAAGGTTTTGGAAGCCAAGAGCTTTTTAATGGACTAAGAATATTTAATAACATGTTTTGCTTCTTTAATAAAATAATAATAGCCAATATTTGTGGACAAAGTAGTAATATATTTATGTGCCTAATCTCTGTGATCCCCAAAACAACCCAGTGAAACCCACTATCATGAACCTCATAATTATGAGCCCCATATTAGTTTTATAATACCTAAGGTTCAAAGTATTTATTTAAATTGCCCAAGAGTATATGAAAAGAATCACCAATTCAAAATAGTCTATGTGACAACAAAGTCCATGTAGTCCATTTATAATTTACTAATTTCCAGATGTTCAAGCTGGTTTTAGAAAAGGCAGAGGAACCAGAGATCAAATTGCCAACATCCGGTGGATCATCAAAAAAGCAAGAGAGTTCCAGAAAAACATCTATTTCTGCTTTATTGTCTATGCCAAAGCCTTTGACTGTGTGGATCACAATAAACTGTCGAAAATTCTGAAAGATATGGGAATACCAGACCACCTGACCTGGCTCTTGAGAAATCTGTATGCAGGTCAGGAAGCAAGAGTTAGAACTGGACATGGAACAACAGACTGGTTCCAAATAGGAAAAGGAGTCCATCAAGGCTGTATATTGTCACCCTGCTTATTTAACTTATATGCACGGTACATCATGAGAAACGCTGGGCTGGAAGAACCACAAGCTGGAATCAAGATTGCTGGGAGAAATATCAATAACCCCAGATACGCAGGTGACACCACCCTTATGGTAGAAAGTGAAGAGGAACTAAAAAGCCTCTTGATGAAAGTGAAGAAGAAGAGTGAAAAAGTTGGCTTAAAGCTCAACATTCAGAAAACAAAGATCATGGCATCTGCACCCATCACTTCATGGGAAATAGATGGGGAAACAGTGGAAACAGTGTCAGAGTTTATTTGGGGGGGCTCCAAAATCACTGCAGATGGTGACTGCAGCCATGAAATTAGAAGACGCTTACTCCTTGGAAGAAAAGTTATGACCAACCTAGATAGCATATTAAAAAGCAGAGACATTACTTTGCCAACAAAGGTCTGTCTAGTCAAGGCTATGGTTTTCCCAGTAGTCATGTATGGATGTGAGAGTTGGACTGTGAAGAAAGGTGAGCGCTGAAGAATTGATACTTTTGAACTGTGGTGTTGGAGGAGACTCTTGAGAGTCCTTTGGACTGCAAGGAGATGAAACCAGTTCATTTTGAAGGAGATCAGCCCTGGGATTTCTTTGGAGGGAATGATGCTGAAGCTGAAACTCCAGTACTTTGGCCACCTCATGCGAAGAGTTGACTCATTGGAAAAGATTCTGATGCTGGGAGGGATTGGGGGTAGGAGGAGAAGGGGATGACCGAGGATCAGATGGCTGGATGGCATCACGGACTTGATGGACGTGAGTCTGAGTGAACTCTGGGTGTTGGTGATGGACAGGGAGGCCTGGTGTGCTGCAATTCATGGAGTCGCAAAGAGTCGGGCACGGACTGAGTGACTGAACTGAACTGACGGATATTGGTATATATATTTCTTTATTAAGTAAGAAGTTATAGCAATATGCAATCCTAATACTTTTCTGAAGAATATACAACTCAAGAGATCTAGGTGTGTTATGAAGTCAGTCCTTTCTCCTAGTCAGTAAACTGATTATTGTAAGTGATACCACAGTTTGAACATGCCTAATTCTTCCAGCCCTTCCTTTCATATTTCAACTCATGCAATATATTTGAACATGTCATGTTGGTAGTAAGAATATAATTTCAAAACAACACTGAGGACTCTACTCAATAGAATTTTATTGTGCCAATGTTTCTCTTGTACTAGTTGCAAAGCATCTGAGAACTAAGATAGAAAGGATTACTCTTTTTCTGTAAAATGTAAATGGGTGTGTATGTTTCTCTTCAAGAGGGCATATTTCTTGTATTTCAAAAATTAATTGGCAAGTTTATTGAAAAGCAGAAACAACAGATGTGTATAGACATTATAAATCACATAGAAAGTGTTAAAATCAACTTGTTTATTTAATTTTATAACATCACAAGTCAAGCTCCCCATAAAGTTGTACAGATTATTTCTACGTTCTCACATACTTCACAATTTGTCACTCAAATAAAAAAATCATGTTTCTGGGACTTCGGAGGTATTAGAAGATAAAGAACTGATAAAAGTAGGCATTTTCACACACAAAAAAAATTTGTTGATTTGAATAATTCATGTTTTGCTAGAAACAAGTTAGGATGTTTAATATTTAAACATTTTAAGCTTCACATATTTTAGGTGATGAAATCCAGATTTAAGGCATGCAACATGGTGACCACACCATGTGCTAATTCATCTCTTACCAAGTTTCTGAAATTGTATGATGCAAGCAGAGGTGCACTTTGAGGAAACACTAAGAATAAAGCACCACAAACATATATAAGGGAACAAAATGACAGCCACCTCCACTGTTTTTGCCTGGGAAAATTCTATGGTCAGAGGAGCCTGGTGGGGTACAGACCATGGAGTCACAGAGTTGCATATGACTAAAGCTATTCTGCATACATGTACATGTGTATTACAGAATGATGCTTGAAAGGAGAGACTCCATTAGAGATCCTTTTTGATTCTTTCAAAGACATGAAACACGAGTAGTCACCTAGGAGTTATTAAAAAATAAAACTTTAGATGATTGCTGTGACCACACCATGTGCTAATTCATCTCTTACCAAGTTTCTGAAATTGTATGATGCAAGCAGAGGTGCACTTTGAGGAAACACTAAGAATATAGTAGGGCACCACAAACATATATAAGGGAACAAAATGACAGCCGCCTCCACTGTTTTTGCCTGGGAAAATTCTACGATCAGAGGAGCCTGGTGGGGTACAGACCATGGAGTCACAGAGTTGCACATGACTAAAGCTCTTCAGCATACATGTACATGTGTATTACAGAATGATGCTTGAAAGGAGAGACTCCATCAGAGATCCTTTTTGACTCTTTCAAAGACATGAAACGCGAGTAGTCACCTAGGAGTTATTAAAAAATAAAACTTTAGATGATTGTATTTATTTTTCAAAAGGACTTAATGGGATAATCTTTCTTTTGAGAGTTACAAAACTACCTACTGTTCTGTAGACAAATGCATTGTCTCTTTCAAATATCAAGTTTGCAAGCATACTCAGGCACATTGAGAATCACCTCTGTGTGTACATACACACAGCTGAATCATATAAACCTCACCATACAACAGAGGGAAAAAAATTAAGTTCAGTATAATTTGGTTAATTCGTACTTAGTTTCTCAAGGTTTATTTCCTAAAATAGTACCTTTCCCACTGAATAAATACCTACTAATATTAAATTACAACTTAAAGCTGTTAAGAGCATATTTTTCTCCAAAACATACTATGATCTGAAAGACCTGGGATGTCAAAAGCAAATCAAGCACAATACAGTTATGAGCTTTTATTTACTTCTGATTCTATTCATTAACAAAGCTTTATGATAATTTTTATACTACCAATTTATATCTGTGAAACAAATGAAAACAAAGACATTGTAACTGTGACCAAAAAATAACAAAGGTGCTAAATTATTCTCATTTGAGATATCACAAGCACATTGCTTATTTTTGGATGACTTTTTAACAGGCTCCCAAATCATTCTCACAATAAACAGAAATTTTAAAAATATCTCGAGATGTATTTTCCTCTGTTATCAGTCTTTTCCCTGCATGACGGCAAAATATCTTGATAAAAAATGAAAATATTTAGCAGCTGCCCATTGGGAACTCAAAAGCTGGGTATCCCTATAGATACAAATAGGAGACAGCAATCAAAAAAGAAAAATAATTTTAAGACGTAAGTCAGATTATGTCATACCCCTGATTTCTGTTTTCTTGCTGTATTTAAATAAATTCAAATTGTCCGTATCTACTCCTAAAATTCCCTACCACTCTGAACACCTCTTCTGCCATCCAACTCTATTTTCATTAACCTCTAGCCACAGTGGCCTGAATTGTCCCTCAAATATGTCGATTATTTTCCTTTGCCTCTGACCGGAGAGCATAATGCCCATTTTTCTCCCAAGTCTTGATAAGGCTGACATCACATCATTCAGATTTTAGCTCCAATATCACTTTCTTACAAAGGCCACATTGATACTCAATGCTAAGGTAACCCTAGTGCTTTCCAATTACATTCTGTAATATGTATCCTTATGGTTTTTCTTTTTTCAGAAGATTACTTGCTGTATCTGTTCATTTGTTATTAGTTGTTTCACCATTGTCTTTTAAACCCCAAGAGAGCAGGGCCTTTGTTTTCTTACCTATGCCTCTGTGTCTAGCAACTAGAAGAGTTTCTGGTTCTTACAGGTATCTCAAAAATAGTAAATAACAAAAATAGTAAATTCTTGGCCTGCTTATAACAAAAAAATTGAAGCTTAATTAGGACATTTGGATTAGTTTCCTTATAGTCTAGACTAATTAGCTTTCTATTGAAGTTTCAGCCCTTTCCTCTTATTCTTAATCCTTAAATTCTCTAGATTATTCTCAAGCATATATTATTTCATATTGATTAAGAATAACTTGACCAAATCAAAGTTTAAAACATTCTTATTATAATTGTTATTCAATTTCTATTACTTTTTATTTAATAATTAAATATTACTGATTAATTTTTTTGCAGGAGGGAAGATCACTCCTGAAAATCACATATGAATCTTATTCAAAAACAGTATTTATCATGCTATATCAGTTTTCATTTACATTTGTCAGCGAAGTTTTTAAGTTTTACTTATATGCAGTTTACCTATCACAAAATCATTATCAGACTAGACGTGTGACATTTGATTTCAAATTTTAACTGAATCATCATTTCTTGGATTATTCACTTCTGCTTTCTTCATTTCTAATTACATAACGGATTCCTCTCTCTTTTTTTAACCAAACTTTTCTCTGTTATCTTTGGATTTTCTATTTTCTAAGTTCTTTATATGCATGTAGAATATATTTTGTTTTTATTTAAAAATTAGGCATGTTCTTCTGACTAGAGATAACACTATGCATAATTTCTTATACAATGTTCTCTCTTTCATTTTATAAATGTTGGTATTCATCTTTTGATTTTCCTTTTTTCCTTAAAACTAAATTTCATTTAACTTTTATAGATTTCATGAGCTTTTGTTTCTTATTAGTTTATTTTAAATTTTATGACATTTTCTCTGTGATAAATATTTTAAATACCTTATAGATAGTGGATAAGTAGGTATAATCTCTCTAGAATAAAGGAGGATGTATATGTGCGCATGTAAATGTGTGAATAAAATGTTAAACTGCACATTTCCCATTGCCTTAGTATATGAGGAAAAGCCCCATCTGGGGACAATTAATAACAAGTACCAAAATTCAGAAGTACTAAACATATATTGGGTTTGGCAAAAGATTTGTTGGGTTTTCTGTAACATCTTACAGAAAAACCTGACCATAGTCAAAGGTGGCATCATCCAATAATTTAGGTTCCGTTCTCCATTTTACCCCTAAGATTGTATATTTTGATATAATTATTCAACTGGACCTCTGCCTATGGGCATATTTGCCACTAAGAGAATCAATACAAGCCCTAAACCCACTGTGTGATGGAGCAGTGAGACTTCAAAAGCTGTTGCCAAGTAAAAGAGCACTGAGAAAAAACACAAAGAAATAATTGTTTTAAGGCCAACTGAAGGTGCTAGACTCAAAAGAGGTTCTGTGAAGACGGAGAGGACCTTCTCTAAAATATCCTTAGTGAATGCAAGACTAGGTCACAATTTAATTAGAAAAATAAAC
The DNA here is from genome assembly GCA_006410635.1 of Cephalophus harveyi. Taxonomy (NCBI): domain Eukaryota; kingdom Metazoa; phylum Chordata; class Mammalia; order Artiodactyla; family Bovidae; genus Cephalophus; species Cephalophus harveyi. Next base: position 63,672 of record SJYT01080949.1, on the reverse strand, counting down.
ATCAGAGGTCATATAAATAAATGTCTGATGTTTACATGGTTGCAGTATATCAGTATTCATTTCTTGCTTTAGTGGATCTTTTGGTAGTTATGTATGAGAACACATTGTTTATAAAAATGAACTATTCACTCTGAACTATTCTAGAGTGAAGGAACATTGTATGATATCTTCTTAAATGGTTCATTTAAAAAAGATGCTCTTTGCACTGTTTTAAGTGGTTTTAAATCATTTAGTAATTAAAGGTTTTACCAACCAAAAGCAAAGTAATGCTCAAAATCTTTCAAGGTAGGCTTCAACAGTAAGAACTTTCAGATGTACAAGCTGGATTTAGAAAAGGCAGAGGAGCCAGAGATCAAATTGCCAATCTTCTGGATCATAGACAATGCAAGGGAATTCCAGAAAACATCTACTTCTGCCTCACTGACTACTCTAAAGGCTTTGATTGTGTGGATCACCACAGACTGTGGAAAATTCTTCAAGAGATGGGAATACTAGACTATTGTACCTTCCTCCTGTGTAACCTATATGCAGGTCACCCTGCTTATTTAACTTATATGCAGAGTACATCATGTGAAATGCCAGGCTAGATGAAACACAAGCTGGAATCAAGATTTCCAGGAGAAATATCAATAAACTCAGATATGCAGAGACACAACCCTAATGGCAGAAAGCGAAGAGGAATTAAGAAGCCTCTTGCTGAAGGTGAAAGAAGAGAAAGTAAAACCTGGTTCAAAGCTCAACATTCAGAAAACTAAGATCATGGCATCTGGTCCCATCACTTCATGGCAAATAGGTAGGGAAAAAATGGAAACAGTGGCAGACTTTATTTTCTTGGGCTCCAAAATCACTGTGGATGGTGACTGAAGCCATGAAATTAAATGATGCTTGCTCATTGGAAGAAAAGCTACAACAAACATGGGCAGCATATTAAAAGGCAGAGAAATTGTTTGTGGAAAAAGGTCCATTTGCCCAAAACTATGTGTGAGGAAATTAACAAGATGGCATCAGTCAGGCTATCTCGCTCCACATGCTCATGCCCTCTTGCTTTATGTTCTGTAAACAAGGACTTTGCAAGGTTGTTTAGTGTCTGAGATCACTTACAGAACTCCATGTGTGCATCACGAAGAACTCACTTGATCACAGCCTACTTTGTGGGTTATGCCTGTATTAGTTTCACCATGAAAGCCCTTGCTGCTGCTACATTGAGGCTACATTGGAGCTGCATCATGGTTATGTTATATGAGGCTATGTTATGGCTATATTATGGCTGCTGCTACAGAAGCTGTATCAGCCAGGAAAGAGGTTATGTTATAGCTGCTGTGCAAGCCAGGAGAGAATAAATGTGTTGGCAGCTCCTACAACTCCTGAAGTCTTCTTCCAGCCTCTTAGCCAGGGCCTTGCCTACCTTGGGTTTAATGAACAGTACACACAATAAGATATAATCAGGCAATTGGCACTGAAACAGGATCAGTAACACACTATGGTTTTCCCGGTAGTCTTGGATGGATATGAGATTTGGACCATAAAAATGGCTGAGTTCTAAAGAACTAACACTTTTGAACTGTGGTGCTGGAGAAGACTCTTGAGTCCTTTAGACAGCGAGGAGATCAAAGGCGTCAATTCTAAATGAAATCAACCCTGAATATTCACTGGAAGAACTGATGCTGAAGTTGAAGCTCCAATACTGTGGCAACATGACGCAACCAGCCAACTCATTAGAAAAGATTCTAATGCTGGGAAAGATTGAAGGCAAGAGGAGAAGGGGGCAACAGAGGATGAGATGGTTGGATGGCATCAATGACTCAATGGACATGACTTTGAGCAAATTCTGGGAGATAGTCAAGGACAGGAAAGCCTGGTGTGCTGCAGTCCATAGGACTGTAGAGTCAGACACAACTGAGTGACTGAACGACAACAACTAACCAAAAACAAGCTATTGTTTCAAGTGATTGAAATATTCTTTGGGGTCCCGTGCAATATATGTAAGTAAATTCTTTGAGGGCTAATTCCATTAAAATATACTTATCAAAAGAATGCAAATTTTTTAGATAGTGTGCATGAGACTTTGGATAATACCTATATTGTTCTCCTTTGAGCTGTAGTATCTTCATTTATAAAATAGTAAAATATTAATACTTTGTATACATATGAAAGTATACACTGGTTTAACATCCTGAACAATAGGTGAAGACAGTTAATCAGATTTTCTGAAGGGAATTAGCTGATCTATGCCTTGAAGGTAATTTGAGGGAAAGAACATATATATGCATAATAAAGGAACAGAAGGTAAAAATGTCAGATTCTTGGCAGACTAGTTAAATGAGTTAGTCTGAGATATATTAAGTTGTCAGGGGTTATTTTTAGTGAGATACAATGAAAGAGAGAGATGAATAGGAACTGTTTATGCAGAGTATGAACACTACTAATTGGAAAGTGTTTTAGTAAAGGAATGACATTTTTATTCTGCTGCATGTAGGCTTGTTTGAATTATTGTGAGCTTGACTAATGCAGAGACAGTTAGAACCAGTTATGGTAAGCAGATATCAGGGAGATGAAAGCAGGTGGCAATGGCTCTCAAAGGGAAAAGAAAAGGTAAATTTTCAATCCTGCAATGGCCCAACTAGAAGATACTGATGATTAAGCTCATGCGTAAGTAGACCACAACAGGATATCTGAAGCCCTGGAAATCAGCATATAGTTCATCAGTCCAGAAATACTTTAGAGTTAAAAGAAAAAATGAAGAAATTCAGGATTAATTCCACCTGCCATGTCTAATTTTAAAAATCTGATAAAGTACATGAGTTAACTAGATTAAATTTAGGAAATAAAAGATGTACATGTATCTACATATACAAATGTATTTGAACTCTTTCAGCTCACCGTAATGATACATTTCATTATCATCACATAAATAAATGCTTAGGTATAAATTAATAAAACTGCTACAGAAGCATACATTTTGAAAGGATTTTGTATAAGAAGAAGATATCAATGAAATAGGAGTAATGAAAAATTGGAATTTATATACAGATATATTTATGTGTTTTTTTT
>SJYT01080949.1:49620-60558 GCA_006410635.1 Cephalophus harveyi | reverse complement strand
TAAAATAAAAAGCCAAAAAAAATAATTGGAATATATTATATATTATATAATATAGTATTATATATACTATATAATTATATACAACACCAAACTGAAAACAAGTGGGAGTCTACTAACCTAACTTCACTAGGTTTCTGTGAAAAAACAATGAAAGAATATTCAAACAAAACCTTTGGAAAACATAGTAATTTTAGTTCAGAGTCTGCAGAACAGAACTACAAGCTAAGCTCTGGTCTATAATGGAGAAGCTATTAGCTCATCAACAAAGAATGTCCCATGCCTTTAAAAGAGATCAGTTCCCTGAAAGTATTTTTTTTTTTTTCAGAAATTAAATGTTATTACAGTGGATTATACAAATGTAATATAAAACATTTCTTTCTTCACAGTACAAGTCGAAGTAACCATCCAAACTTTTAATAAAAAGTGTTATTTACTCAGTCATGTCATACTTTTTGCGACCCCATGGATTGTAGCCCTCCACGTTTCTCTGTCAAGGGAATTCTCCTAGCAAGAATACTGGAGTGGGTTTCAATGGTGGATGGTGAGTAAATCCTATATTTGATAATGTAGGGCATTAACTTATTAAAGGGTAAAATCACAAGGGTATATTGCTATTAAAGGCATTAAAAAATCAATAATTTATTTTAGAAAAATAACTAATAATCTCTGTAAGCAGATTATGTAAGTAACACTGAGGTCTATAATATTCTGAATAATTATTTTGAAAAATAATATTCTGAATAATTCATTTGAAAAATATTTCCAGTACAAAAGGTAAATGCTATAGGAATGATAAATCTTTCATTATTTGCCATAGAAAAGCATCAGCTTTTAAAATTTATCAGTTGTTGGAGTCTGGGTACCCATCCTAAAAATAAATAAACAAAAAGAAGAAGGGCAATATTCATTTTAGAAGAAAATAGAGATTCAGGGTAAATTCCTGTAATAATAAAGTCATACATTTTGGTTGCCACTTAACAGAAAAGAATGACATCTTATGTCCTAGAGGGCCAGGATCACAGCGTCCTTCAGATTTTGCCCTGGAGCTGAATCTCTATTTAAACACAAGAGTAAAATTGTTGTGACTGTAGGTAACAGCTTAAAGGGGCACATTAAAGTGATATAAATGTCCTTCCATAAACTGTAGGAGTTGAGAACTATTCACCTTCAAGGAGAGACTCTCATTTTTATGTACTTGAGGTGGGAGTCCTTCCTTATTCCATTACTACAACCAGGTCTTTGACATTACACAGACAGCATATTAAAAAGCAGAGACATTACTTTGCCAACAAGTTCCATATTATTAAAGCTATGGTTTTTCTGTAGTCATGTATGGATATGAGAGTTGGACCATAAAGAAGGCTGAGGGCTGCAGAATTGATACTTTTGAACCGTGGTGTTGAAGACTCTTGAAAGTCCCTTGGACTGCAAGGAGATCAAATCAATCAATCCTAAAGGAAATCAATCCTAAATATTCATTGGAAGGACTGATGCTGAAGCTGAAGCTCCAGTTTGGCCACCTGATGCAAAGAACTGACTTATTGGAAAAGACACCGATGCTGAGAAAGATTGAAGGCAAGAGAAGAAGGGGACAACAGAAGATGAGATGGTTGGATGACATCACTGATTCAATGGACATGAGTCTGAGCAAGAGTTCATGAGTTCATCAAGAACTGGTGAACAACAGGGAAGCCTGGTGTGCTGCAGCCCATGGGGTTGCAAAGAGCAGGACACGACTGATCAACTGAACAGCAACAATCAACAGAAACACAATGTGGAAATCACAGAGAATGAAACATTCAAAAATCTGAAGAAACACAGAGGTCAGTATTTTCTACATTATTTCAACTATATACTAATGCAAAATTGTGCATTACATTACTATGGAAAACACTACATCTATAACCCTTTCTCAGATAGACAGACATTAAGGTACAGTGTGTGCTCAGTCAGCTTCAGTCATGTCTAACTCTTTGCAGTGTTCTGGACTGTAGCACACCAGACTCCTCTGTCCATGGGATTCTCCAGGCAAGAATACTGGAGTGGGTTACCACGTCCTTCTGAAAGGCATCTATAATAAAGAAGCCTTTTCATTCATTTTAAATATTTCTCTCTTTTTTGGCTAATATACTCTTTTATAGTGGAAATACCTACTAGCATTACATAGCTGCTTTCCATGGAATAATTCCTGAGATAAACATAGATGATATTTTCTTTACAATATATAGTATTAATTTTTTCTACTATGGTCTAATAACTTTTGAAAATAGCCACTTGCAGTGGCTACTTTTAAAGAGTAAAATAGTATTAAAATATTTCCTCAAAAAGAGTCATAGCAGGACAGGATATTGTAATAAAACATATTAACCCTTGATCATATTTTATGTGTATAAAAATAATTAATGATCTCATTTTTTATATACATGAATATTGTTAATTGCATTGAATACTGACAGATCGTATGTTACTGTAATTCTAAGGAGGCATTCTAAAATGTCATTAAAGTGAGGATCAGAAAGGAAAAAAAAATTGCTTAGTTTTCCATTTTATATAGTTTGTTAATAACATTTGATAAACAATTCCTATAGTGCTCCCATACAGAAAGTCTTACAATGCACTTTTAAAAAATGCTAATGCTATAGAGGTCTAAAGTAAATTAATCCTTATGGGTAATGACTTAAGTAGATTAAGCACTCTGTGATGCATATTTTTTAGAGTTAAAATAAACTGCAAATGGTACAATTACTAAAGCAAACATAACTTCATTTTAAATGACAGCTTCAAGTGCTGAATTTTTTAATTTCCCTACTTACACGAAATAAGAAATTATAAGAAATATTTATGCTACTTTTTGTATTGGCTCACAGACTGATTTACTCACTCAGGAAATTTGTCAATTACTTTTACTACATATTTCTTAAGAGATAATAAGCAGCAAATTGGAGAAGGAAATGGCAACCCACTCCAGTATTATTGCCTGGAGAATCCCAGGGACGGGGGCTCCTGGTGGGCTGCCGTCTATGGGGTCGCACAGAGGCGGACATGACTGAAGCGACAGCAGCGGCAGCAGCAATAAGCAACAAAAGCAAATTTAATTCTTAAATTATTGTTTCACTTTATCATTTAATTACCTAATTTTCTTATTACTCTTCTAACAATGAATCAAATCAGTATTTTAAAGAAACCAAGGAAACAAAAAACTGAGGAGCAAGAGAAATGAATGCCTAATGGACAGTGTATCTCACCACTAGGGGTCATTGTCAGTGCATGAGAGGCAAGTCAAAATCAAGGTTTCAGTTTAATTTACTAGGTAATAATTTGATACTAAAACATGAAAATAATTTTATGTCACTATACTTTCCCCCATTTATAAAGCGTTATGTTTTAATATGACTCATCAGACTACAGGTAAATAAAATTTTCCATTGTATATCATTTCTGGTAAAGCACAGATACTAAAAAGGGAATGTGTGTAACAAGTGTAGCATAATTTTTCCTTGCATTAATATTAAATCCAAAAGAGATTACACAGTCAAAAAATAAAAATAGCCTTAGCTACATATAAATAAATACATTCCTCACATATAACACCAATGGCTTTAACAATCATTAACATGATCAGGGATAGTGAACCTGAGTCTTCTCAGGGTTCTCTAGAAACCCTATTACTAACTTCCTGTAAAGAGGTAGTTGTGAAAATTCATTTAACTTTCAGAAAACTGGAAGAAAACATGCTATGCTTTAAGAAATAACTCTGTCAGATATATCTTAAAAAGCAAATCTGAATTCTAAATCCTATGTCTTTCCATAATACAAAATCTAGAACACATTCCACTTTGCAGAAAAGATGAGTAGTCTCAAAAAAGATATGAAGTAGAGCAGGATATGGGACAGTCACATCCAGAATTCTTCTGCTATACATTATATTGAATAAAAAATAGTGTTTCTTGAACTTAAAGTTGATACAGACACTCTATACTTTTAAAACTGATCTTCATTATTTATGAGAAACAGAGTTCTTGGTAATATGTGAACTTGCAACATCCTAGATATGATATGAGTATTCAACATTACTATCAGAAGCACAGCAAGATGATTAAAGAGGAAAAAAGAAGTGTTAAGAAAATAATAGAGGCATTGTCTAGTGATTCATGACAAAGGATTTTACAACGAGGAAGAACTGGAAGGCAATAAAAAATCATTGCATGATTTTTATATATAGGTTACACTGATACCACATCTATGTATTACTTAACAAACACATATGTGAGATCCACCGGGCTTCCCTGGTGTTTCAGCAGTAAAGAATCGGCCTGCAATTAAGGAGATGTGAAGATGTGTGTTAGATCACTGGGTCAGGAATATCCCCTAAAAAAGCAAATGGCAACCCATTCCAGTAATCATGCCTGGGAAATCCCATGGACAGAGGGGCCTGGTGGGCTACAGTCCCTGGGGTTGCAAAAGTAAGACACGACTGAGGGACTAAACAGTAACTGTATTAAGAACAGTTCATATAATGAATTTAACCTTCACACAAATCTCAGGAAGATATTATAATCCTCATTTCCAGATGAGGAAATTGAGATACAGAGTTTATATTTGTGGGATGCCACATGCTGTTAAGTGGCAGAAACAAGATTCAAATTCAAGAATTCTTAACAGCTATTGTATGGTCCCTTCTTTATACAGAAAGCCTGACATAAATGGCCATTCATTATACAAATCTATGTATGTATTCCTCATTTCTCATATTTCAAATTCATGATTGTCCAAAACACACACAAATGAAAAATGTTTGTTATGGAGATCTGTAGACATTGAGGGAAACAGTGCTGATCAGAGAAATTGGATCGTCTATCATAAGCAGCTGATACTAATATAGAGTTACAAAAATTTTGAACTAAATGGATAGAATCATAAGAAAACAATAAAGAATTTTAATTGTAATATACCTCATCACTTATTAAATTATTACTACAGTGTATTCATCATTTGATTCAATATGGTTCAATCACAAAAGGCATCAACTTTTGAATGATGTACCTCTATTACAATATATAAAAAATAGAACACATCCTACTTATATCCCCTGGTAATATTAATGTAGCTTAACAGAATCAGGTTTGTACTACCCATAATATTGGTTTGCTTACTGTGAAAAATTTTTTCCATAAGAAAAGTTTCTTTTCCTACTGATAAAATGGGAAGCAGGAGAAGGAAAATAAACTTGAATGCTAAAAGATACAGATGATTATTATTACCTTTGTCATTATCAACTTCATTCAGTTACTCATTGCAGTAGATATACACAAATCACTTCAGAAACGAATGCAAAATGAAATGTAAACCAAATAACAAAGATAATTAATCATTTTCCGTAAATATTCTGCAATGACTTGCCAGGTAAAAATTCATATTCCTCAATTTACAACTCTTTGAGCAATGCTTTCTGTCCTTAATGACTTACAACAGCAAAAAATTAAGATTCAATACAATTTTCCCCAAATTTATTATATGCCTGATAAGTATTTAGGAGCATTTACATATAAAATACAATGATAAACAGATACTATACTCCATAAAAAGTTTTTATCTTATTCAGTTCAGTTCAGTCGCTCAGTCGTGTCTGACTCTTTGCGACCCCATGAATTGCAGCACGCCAGGCCTCCCTGTTTATCTTATTAGGATCTATTTTATGGTTTAATTCAATATGTAGTTTCAAATGAGAAACTTTCATGCAAAAGAATTTTAGTCACTTCTTAGTCATAGGTTTGAGAGTTCTTGAAGCAACTTTTCTTCATTTTTCAAACAAGCTGATAAATTTCTTTTAGATATGTATATACTTTAGGAAATATAGACATTGAGTGTTGTGTTTATTCACAGATATGATTTGGTGTTTTTCATTCAGTTATTATCATACTCTTGGGATCCACAGCTTTTAAGTTTCTTCCCTTTTGTAAAAGCAGTAGGAAATCAAGATCTGGGGTAAGGAAGGTGGGACAAAGAACTATAATTCATGGCAACTCATAAAAGAGAAACTACCTTCTGTCATTGTTGTATTATGTATCTTTCCCCTAAGAATTGAAAGTCTCTTTAGCCTGAGAATTTTGAGTATTTTGCTAATTATTTTTGTTCAGTTTTCTCAATTTTTTAATTGGTGACTAATAATGAGATTACAGTTGTGCTTATAGGTCATTCCTTTTATCCAGTAAGATTCATCATTGGTATTAATAAATATCACTCCTCTTCAGCGACACAAGAAAAGAATAGTCTACAGCAAAATCTGTCTTTGCTACCAAACCTAATATAAAAAATGGGGTTGTGAATTAGTGTATTTACCACTATTCGGGGCTTCCCCGGTGGCTCAGAAGTTAAAGCGTCTGCCTGGAATGCAGGAGACCTGGGTTTGATCCCTGGGTCGGGAAGATCCCCTGGAGAAGGAAATGGCAACCCACTCCAGTACTCTTGCCTGGAGAATCCCATGGAGGGAGGAGCCTGGTAGGCTACTAGTCCATGGGGTCGCAAAGAGTCGGACACGACTGAGCGACTTCATTCACTCACCACTATCTTAGAAATTTTAAAAACATATGGATATTAAAATTGAGCTCTTGTTTATAAAGTTTGATTACCAGAGTTTCTTCTGTTAAAAAAAAGTGCTATAACAGTGACGTGTTTATATAATTTTATAATTTTTCTATTCTATTAGTATTTACACTTTATTCCATTGACTAAGCCATACCAAATGTACCCTCACTATTTTGAAGTAGATCTACATTTGTCTTAGAGTTACTTATGCAGTTATTTATACTACATAAGTTTGATTTGTTAATATTAAATACTATTTCCATTTTAAGTATATAATATAAAATTGTACATGTGCATGCTAAGTCTCTTCAGTCATGTCCAGCTCTTTGCGACCCTATGGACCATAGCCCATCAGGCTCCTCTCTCCAAGGGTTTCTCCAGGCAAGAATACTGAAGTGGGTTGCCATGCCCTCCTTCAATAAAATGATATACGTATATTTATTCTCATATAGTCAATTTACTAATATGAAGTTTCTTAGTTACTTTTATATCCTTTTAATGTTAGGTTTAATTTATTTATGTTATATTTAATAGAATTTTGTACATCATAACATTTTATAACATTCTTCATTATAGAACGAATTTCTATCACTATAAATCACAAAAGGCAGGGGGGGGCAGTCCTAAGATGGTGGAGAAATAGGACAAGGAGACCACTTTCTCCCCCTCAAATTCATGAAAAGAACATTTGAATGCTGAGTAAATTCCAAAAAACAACTTCTGAATGCTGGCAGAGGACACAAGGCACCCAGAAAAGCAGCCCATTGTCTTCAAAAGGAGGTAGGAAAAAATACAAAAGATAAGAGAGACAAAAGAGGTAGGGACAGAGTTCCATTCCTGGATGGGAGCCTTTAAAAAAAGAGAAGTTTCCAAACACCAGGAAACACTCTCACTGCCAAGTCTGTGGCAAGCCTTGGAATCACAGAGGGAAACATAACAAGGAGGAAAAATAAATAAATAATTAAAACCCACAGATTACGTGTCCAAGGGTAATTCCCTCAGTGGAGAAGCAACGCAGAGAGGCCTGCATCCCCCACTAGCAAGCAGGGGATGGGTAGGGAGGTGTGGGCTGCATTGCTTAGAGTAAGGACTGGGCCTGAATGCCCCTAGAGTAATCTGAGGGAACTAACTTGGGATAGCAAACCAGACTGTGGGATAGCTACCATGCGAAAAGCCCTAACCTAAGACACCGTCAGGCCAGATCACAGAACAAAGGACTGAGCTCAGCCAACCGGCTGCAAGCCGGCCCATCCCCCTCCAGTGGCAGGCAGACGAGGGCAGCCAGAGCCAGAAGTGGGTAATCGTGGCCCCAGAGAGGCATTATCTACCAAACTGCAAACAGGCTTTGTTGCTAACCAAGACTTCTTGGGATTCTGGACGGTCAACATCCGCCAGAAGAAGGTGTGCTGGTTGTACACACAGAAAACCAAGTGGCAGGGACGGGAGAGGCAATAAGTCACAGCAACCATGCTCACCAAACACCTAGTCACCTGAGCTGCTCGGACCTGGGAAGGGCACAAAACACAGGCCCAACCGAATCTGTGCCTTTGAGGAGTACCCAAGTACCTGAACCTGAGCAGCTTAGACCTGGGAAGTGCATGCAACCCAAGGCTGGCCTCAGACAGTTCCCAGCAGAGCAACCTAAAGCCTAAGCAGTGTAGACAGGGAAAGCACACATGCCGTGAGCAGGGGCAAACCCAGTGTGGCCGAGACAATGGGAGCACACATCAGTGTTATTTATTTGCAGTGTCCTTCCCTCCCCACAGCATGACTGAACAAGTGCGCCTAAAAATGTGTCCACCACTGCCCCCTTGTGTCAGGGTGTAAATTAGACACTGAAGAGACCAGCAAACAGAAGAAGCTAAAACAGAGGGAACCTCTTTGAAAGTGATAGATGCAATAGATTAAAACCCTGTAGTTAGTACCGATGACATAGGAAGGGGCCTATAGATCTTGAGAAATATAAGCCAGATCAAGGAACTATCCAAAAATGAACTGACCCCACACTGCCCACAACAGCAACAGAGAAAGTCCTACATATATTTTTAACTATTTTTACTATCATTCTTTAATTAAAAATTTTTTTTTCATGTTAAATCTTCTATTACTCCTTTAATTTTCATTTTTATAACCTACTATTACTTTGAAGAAAAAAACGAGAGACCCTATTTTTTAAAGCAAACTTCATATATATATATTTTATAATTTTTGTGACTTTTTTTTCTTTAATATTGAATTTTTGAAAATCCAACTTCTACTCTAGATTTTTAATCTTTGTTTTTTGGTATTTGTTATCAATTTTGTACCTTTGAGAACCCAATCTTCAGTACCCAAATTTACTTGGGAGCGAGATTACTGGCTTGACCACTCTCTCCCGCTTTGGACTCTCCTTTTTCTCCACCACGTTGCCTCTATCTCCTCCCTCCGCCTTTTCTTCTCTACCCAACTCTGTGAATCTCTTTGTGTTCCAGATGGTGAAGATCACTTATGGAACTGATTACTGGCAGGATCTGTCTCTCTCCTTTTGATTCCCGCTTTATCCTCCTGGCCACCTCTGTCTCCTTCCTCCCTCTTCTCGTCTCTGTATAACTCTGTGAACATCTGTAAGCAGTCCAGACTGTGGAGTGCTCATAAGGAAGTGATTACTAGCTAGCTTGCTCTTTCCTCTTTTGATTTCACCTCATAACATTCTGGTCACCTCTATCTCTTTCCTCCCTCTTCTCATCTCCATGTAACTCTGTGAATCTCTCTGTGTGTCCCTCACTGTGGAGAAACTTTTCATCTTTAGCCTAGATGTTTTATCAATGTTGCTGTACAGATGGATGTCTTGAGGCTTATGTAAAAGACTGAAAACCAGAAATGGGAGGCTTAAGTCCAAATCCTGAGAACACCAGAGAACTCCTGACTCCAGGGAACATTAATTGAGAGGAGCTCATCAAACGCCTCCATACCTACACTGAAACCAAGCACCACCCAAGGGCCAACAAGTTCCAGAGCAAGACATACCATGCAAATTCTCCAGCAACACAGGAACATTGTGCTGAGCTTCAATATACAGGCTGCCCAAAGTCACTCCAAACCCACTAACATCTCATAATTCATTACTGGACACTTCACTGCATTCTAGAGAGAAGAAATCCAGCTCCACCCACGAGAACAACAACACAAGCTTTCCTAACGAGGAAATCTTGACAGGCGACCCAAACAACCCCACCCACAGTGAGGAAACTCCACAATAAAGACAACTCCACAAACTGACAGAATATAGAAAGGCCACCCCAAACACAGCAAAATAAACAAGATGAAGAGACAGAGGAATACCCAGCAGGTAAAGGAACAGGATAAATGCCCACCAAACCAAACAAAAGAGGAAGAGATAGGGAATCTACCTGATAAAGAATTCTGAATACTGATAGTGAAAATGATCCAAAATCTTGAAAACAAAATGGAATCACAGATAAATATCCTGGAGACAAGGATTGAGAAGATACAGCAAAGGTTTAACAAAGACCTAGAAGAAATGAAAAAGAGTCAATATATAATGAATAATTCAATAAATGATATCAAAAATACTCTGGAGGGAACAAATAGTAGAATAATGGAGGCAGAAGATAGGATTAGTGAGGTAGAAGATAGAATGGTAGAAATAAATGAATCAGAGAGGAAAAAAGAAAAACGAATTAAAAGAAATGAGGACAATCTCAGAGACCTCCAGGACAATGTTAAACTCCCCAACATTCGAAAATAGGAGTCCCAGAAGAAGAGGACAAAAAGAAAGACCATGAGAAAATACTTCAGGAGATAATAGCTGAAAATGTCCCTAAAATGGGGAAGCAAATTATCACCCAAGTTCAAGAAACCCAGAGAGTCCCAAANAAAATTTCGAGAAGAGCTAACACCTATCCTACTGAGACTCTTCCAGAAAATTGCAGAGGAAGGTAAACTTCCAAACTCATTCTATGAGGCCACCATCACCCTAATACCAAAACCTGACAAAGATGCCACAAACAAAGAAAACTACAGGCCAATGTCATTGATGAACATAGATGCAAAAATCCTTAACAAAATTCTAGCAATCAGAATCCAGCAACACATTAAAAAGATCAAACAACATGACCAAGTGGGCTTTATCACAGGGATGCAAGGATTCTTCAATATCCGCAAATCAATCAATGTAATACACAACATTAACAAATTGAAAAATAAAAGCCATATGATTATCTCAATAGATGCAGAGAAGGCCTTTGACAAAATTCAACATCCATTTATGATAAAAACTCTCCAGAAAGTAGGAATAGAAGGAACATACCTCAACATAATAAAAGCTATATATGACAAACCCACAGCAAACAT
>SJYT01080949.1:0-49563 GCA_006410635.1 Cephalophus harveyi | reverse complement strand
TGACAAAATTCAACATCCATTTATGATAAAAACTCTTCAGAAAGCAGGAATAGAAGGAACATACCTCAACATAATAAAAGCTATATATGACAAGCCCACAGCAAACATCATCCTCAATGGTGAAAAATTGAAAGCATTTCCCCTAAAGTCAGGAACAAGACAAGGGTGCCCACTTCCACCACTACTATTCAACATAATTTTGGAAGTTTTGGCCACAGCAATCAGAGGAGAAAAAGAAATAAAAGAAATCCAAACTGGAAAAGAAGAAGAAAAACTCCCACTGTTTGCAGAAGACATGATCCTTTACATAGAAAACCCTAAAGACTCCACCAGAAAATTACTAGAGCTAATGAATGAATATAGTAAAGTAACAGGATATAAAATCAATATACAGAAATCCCTTGCATTCCTATACACTAATAATGAAAAGAATAAAATATTAGGAATATGTCTACCTATTTTCACCATTGCAACACCCTAAAGACTCCACCAGAAAATTACTAGAGCTAATGAATGAATATAGTAAAGCAACAGGATATAAAATCAATATACAGAAATCCCTTGCATTCCTATACACTAATAATGAAAAGAATAAAATATTAGGAATATGTCTACCTATTTTTGGGGGGCTCCAAAATCACTGCAGATGGTGACTGCAGCTATGAAATTAAAAGATGGTTACTCCTTGGAAGAAAAGTTATGACCAACCTAGATAGCATATTCAAAAGCAGAGACCCTACTTTGCCAACAAATGTCCGTCTAGTCAAGGCTATGGTTTTTCCAGTGATCATGTATGGATGTGAGAGATGGACTGTGAAGAAAGCTGAGCACTGAAGAATTGATGCTTTTGAACGGTAGTTTTGGAGAAGACACCTGAGGGTCCCTTGGACTGCAAGGAGATCCAACCGGTCCATTCTGAAGGAGATCAGCTGCCATGGGTGTTCTTTGGAGGAAATGATGCTAAAGCTGAAACTCCAGTACTTTGGCCTCCTCATGCGAAGAGTTGACTCACTGGAAAAGACTCTGATGCTAGGAGGGATTGGGGGTAGGAGGAAAAGGGGACGACAGACGATGAGATGGCTGAATGGCATCACCGACTCGATGGATGTGAGTTTGAGTGAACTCCGGGTGTTAGTGATGGACAGGGAGGCCCGGCGTGCTGTGATTTATGGTGTCGCAAAGAGTCGGACACAACTGAGCGACTGAACTGAAGTGAACTGAAAGAAACAAAAGACCTATATATAGAAAACTATAAAACACTGGTAAAAGAAATCAAAGAGGACACTAATAGATGGAGAAATATACCACCTCATGCGAAGAGTTGACTCACTGGAAAAGACTCTGATGCTAGGAGGGATTGGGGGTAGGAGGAAAAGGGGACAACAGACGATGAGATGGCTGAATGGCATCACCGACTCGATGGATGTGAGTCTGAGTGAACTCCGGGTGTTAGTGATGGACAGGGAGGCCCGGCGTGCTGTGATTTATGGTGTTGCAAAGAGTCGGACACAACTGAGCGACTGAACTGAACTAAAGTGAACTGAAAGAAACAAAAGACCTATATATAGAAAACTATAAAACACTGGTAAAAGAAATCAAAGAGGACACTAATAGATGGAGACATATACCATGTTCATGGATCAGAAGAATCAATATAGTGAAAATGAGTATACGACCCAAAGCAATCTATAGATTCAATGCAATCCCTATCAAGCTACCAATGGTATTTTTCACAGAGCTAGAACAAATAATTTCACAATTTGTATGGAAATACAAAAAACCTCGAATAGCCAAAGCAATCTTGAGAAAGAAGAATGGAACTGGAGAAATCAACCTGCCTGACTTCAGGCTCTACTACAAAGCCACAGTCATCAAGACAGTATGGTACTGGCACAAAGACAGAAATATAGATCAATGGAACAAAATAGAAAGCCCAGAGATAAATCCACGCACCTATGGACACCTTATCTTTGACAAAGGAGGCAAGAATATACAATGAATTAAAGACAATCTCTTTAACAAGTGGTGCTGGGAAAACTGGTCAACCACTTGTAAAAGGATGAAACTAGAACACTTTCTAACACCATAGACAAAAATAAACTCAAAATGGATTAAAGATCTAAACGTAAGACCAGAAACTATAAAACTCCTAGAGGAGAACATAGGCAAAACACTCTCTGAGATAAATCACAACGGGATCCTTTATGACCCACCTCCCAGAATATTGGAAATAAAAGCAAAAATAAACAAATGGGACCTAATTAAACTTAAAAGCTTTTGCACAACAAAGGAAACTATAAGCAAGGTGAAAAGACAGCCCTCAGAAGGAAGAAAATAATAGCAAATGAAGCAACTGACAAACAACTAATCTCAAAAATATACAAGCAACTCCTGCAGCTCAATTACAGAAAAATAAATGACCCAATCAAAAAATGGGCCAAAGAACTAAACAGACATTTCTCCAAAGAAGACATACAGATGGCTAACAAACACATGAAAAGATGCTCAACATCACTCATTATCAGAGAAATGCAAATCAAGACTACAATGAGGTACCATTTCATGCCAGTCAGAATGGCTGCGATCCAAAAGTCTACAAGCAATAAATACAGGAGAAGGTGTGGAGAAAAGGGAACCCTCTTACACTGTTGGTGGGAATGCAAACTAGTACAGCTACTATGGAGAACAGTGTGGAGATTCCTTTAAAAACTGGAAATAGAACTGCCTTATGACCCAGCAATCCCACTGCTGGGCAGACACACCGAGGGAAGCAGAATTGAAAGAGGCATGTGTACCCCAATGTTCATCGCAGTACTGTTTATAGTAGCCAGGACATGGAAGTAACCTAGATGTCCATCAGCAGATGAATGGATAAGTAACCTGTGGTACATATACACAATGGAGTATTACTCAGCCATTAAAAAAAATGCACTTGAATCAGTTCTAATGAGGTGGATGAAACTGGAGCCTATTGTAAGAGTGAAGTAAGCCAGAAAGAAAAACACCAATACAGTATACTAACGCATATGTATGGAATTTAGAAAGATGGTAACGATAACCCTGTATGCGAGACAGCAAAAGAGACGCAGATGTATAGAACGGACTTTTGGACTCTGTGGGAGAGGGCAAGGGTGGGATGATTTGGGAGAATGTCATTGAAACATGTATAATATCATATGTGAAATGAATTGCCAGTCTGAGTTCAATGCATGATTGTCAACATAACCCTATCAGGGCATAAACACAGCTGTTGTTCTCTACAGGATATGATTAGTTTTGATTTATTGCACACATCCACCTGCAAGGCTTTTCGAGCACACAGAGCCATAATCTCCAAAGTCACCTGGTGACAAGTGGGTCCCTCAGCTCCATCTCTCACCTGGATCAGCAGCTCTCATTTATCTATCAGGCGGCTCAGAACCTCTTACAGCCTCAAGGCCCAAAAACTCAGGCTTTGTCAAATCAAATGGGCAATAATTTACAATTTAGGTATCTTTTACAGAAGAGTGAGTTATTTCTCTTCTTCTTCATCTGTTTTGCTCACAAAATAAAACCCTGGAATTACAGACCACAGATAGATTCACAGTTAGCGCTTTTCTGTTTTGAGAAGGGAGGTACATGATCCTGTCATCGGTCACAAGGAAGATGAGGCCGACAATTGAAAGGGTCCAAGTAAACACATCAACGCTTCCCCTAGAAGGGCGCAAAGTACATGGGCGGGTTGCAAAAGGTAAGCCACAGAAAATGCCAGAAGGAAAGAAGGACATCAGGTAAAACTCGGTTTTGAAACTGAGATAGAAATGTAAAATAGGAATGAAAGACAGTTTGTCCACAAGGGAAGCTATGCTCCCTTAAGCAGTTAAATGCTGAATCTTGAGATGTTAAATACCTGTCTCTTAAACACATCTAGATGTGTATAAGAGACAGATATTATATGTATAATATATAAAATAAAATAAAAGTATAAAAGTTATTTTTAGAATTTGTATGCCATAGGCCAAGAATTAATTTTCTCTCATAGTAAATACTACTTAAAAATAAGGTATTTTGTAAAACAAGCAACCCAATTTAAAAAATGGGTAGAACTGAGTAGACTTTTTCCCAAAGACGAAATGCAGATAGCTAATAGGCACATGAAAAGTTGCTGACCATAAAGAAGGCTGAGTTCTAAAAAACTGATTCCTAATTATGGTGCTAGAGAAGACTCTTGAGAATCCCTTGGATTCCAAGGGGATCAAACCAGTTGACTTTAAAGCAAATCAACCCTGACTACTCCTTGGTGGTACTGATACTGGAGCTGAAGCTCTAATACTTTGGTGACCTGATGAGAAGAACCCATTTACTGAAAAAGACCCTGATGCTGGGAAAGACTGAATGCAAGACAAGAAGAGGTGGCAGATGAAATAGTTGGATGGCATCAATGACTCAATGGAAATGAATTTCAGCAAACTGTGGGAGATGGTGAAGAAAGGGTAGCCTGGTGTGCTACTGTTGATGGGGTCAGAATCAGACATGACTTAGTGACTGAACAACAACAAATTCCTAATCATCACAGAAATGCAAATCAAAACCACAATGAGATAATACACCATCAAAATAGCCATCATGATTTAAGAAAAAAAAACAGAAAAGAGAAAAAGACTAAATGTCTGTGAGCATGTAGAGAAAATGAAACCCTCATGCAATGGTGGTGGTAATGTAAACTGATGCATCCACTGTGGAAAATTGTAGAGGTTTCTCACACACACACACACATAAAAAGCTAAAAATAGAACTAACATAAGACACAGCAATTTCATTCCTGGATATATATATCCAAAAAAATATATTAATTTCAAAAGATATACACACCCCAGTGTTCACAGCAGCATTAATTACAATAGCCAAGACATGTAAATGAGTTAAGTGTCCATCAACACATTAATGGATAAAGAAAATTGAATACTATTCAGCCATAGAAGAGAACAATTCAAGAATATTGTACAAGATGAAGCTACAAAATTTTTGTATATTTTGTAAAATATTAGCAATATTTTGTAAAAGCTATAAATAGCTTTAAAAATAATATAAAAATTGAAAAAACAGAAATAAATGCTAACTGATAAAATATTAAGATGAATGCCATGAATATCATGTCACATTTGCTTTTGCTGTAGGATATTTTTAGTGACCCTAAATACTTAAGTATTTAGTATTAGTATTGATCTGCTACTTTCTATACAAAGGGTGGATGAATTCTCTACAGACAATCTAGCTGTTTAGGAAAACTTAACTGAAATTTTAAGCAGGAGGCATTTTTATTTTCCAAAGCTCATAACAAAATGCCCACTGCCTGTGAATATTTTATCTACTAAAAGAAAAGAAAGTGAAGTCACTCAGTCTGTCCAACTCTTGCACCCCCATGGACTGTATAGCCTACCAGGCTCCTCAGTCCATGAAATTTTCCAGGCAGGAATTCTGGAGTGGGTTGCCATTTCCTTCTCCAGGAGATCTTCCCAACACAGAGATTGAATCCAGGTCTCNAAGTGAAGTCGCTCAGTCGCATCCGACTTCTAGCGACCCCATGGACTGCAGCCTACCAGGCTCCTCCATCCATGGGATTTTCTAGGCAAGAGTACTGGAGTGGCTTGCTATTGCCTTCTCCGAGAACTAACATAAGACACAGCAATTTCATTCCTGGATATATATATCCAAAAAAAAAATATTAATTTCAAAAGATATACACACCCCAGTGTTCACAGCAGCATTAAGGGAGATTTAACATTGGGTAATATGAAACAGTCTTTCCCCCCCCCTCCTTGAAATACTATCAACCCCTGAAAGATGACTTTGTTGAATGGACATTCTCTAAAGGATATATAAATAGGAAATCCTAGGATCTCTGGGTAAATGCTGATTCATAAAAGCTGGTAAATTTTCAGGAATTCTGCAAGCTTGGTATTAAAACCTGGTTAGTTTGAAATCAGCCATGGTGGGAATATTTACACCATGTATATCATTAACTGCTGCAAGTGAGAACTAGCCCTAGTGATTAATATGTCCACATAAAACCCAGAAAAGAGTACAGATTTTTGTTGTCAGACAAAAATTTAAACTACCAAAAACTACAAACAAGCTATATGATAAAGAGACCTGGTATAAACATGAACATATATTCTACGCACAATTTTTTAAAGCCTTCTCAACTATAATGTGATTGATGAAAGTACAACAAAAACATACTAATTCCCTCCACAAAATGAGAACACCCCAGAGTCTCCACCTATTATTAATCTATATCCAAAGCTATGATTTCTTTGTGAATTCCTTTTGGTCAGGTATGGATTTAGCTCATTATGCTTAATTGATCAATTTAATTTACTCCAGGAAATTCAATAAAGATGATGCGTAAACATACTAATTCCCTCCACAAAATGAGAACACCCCAGAGTCTCCACCTATTATTAATCTATATCCAAAGCTATGATTTCTTTGTGAATTCCTTTTGGTCAGGTATGGATTTAGCTCATTATGCTTAATTGATCAATTTAATTTACTCCAGGAAATTCAATAAAGATGATGCGGGGAATAGAAAATATTAGTACATGCATTTGGTAAAGAATAGGAGGTTAAATCACATAGAATAATCTCCAGTCTTAAAATAGATTGATTGCTTTTAAACATAGAAACCACCTATCTTGTCTTTTGCATAGAATTTTGAGTCAATGTCACTGACTCAAGTTTCCTCCCTAGAAAAATAACCCTTAACAGATATATTCCATGGCCACCTCTATGTGGTGTGTAAGAAAGGATTCTCTTTTAGAGGCTGCAGCCCATTAGAAATATGTGTGATTTTTCTTCTAAAAATATACTTTACTATTGTGCACTGTATTTTTTTAAACAAAAGAAACTGAGAATCAAACTTAATAAACTATATCTAAAGTTTACTTTTCAATATTTTTCAAATTAATATACTGATAAATGTAAAACACTTTTAAAGGTTTTCAAAATAGCATTTGTTTCTTAAAAGTTAACATGTGCATAATAGGAAACCAAAATCCACAAGAAGCAAAAAATAAAGTCATTCATAATCACAGTCAGTTTACCATCTGATATGACCTTTTAGGTCTCATTTGTGTGTTTTCAGAACTAGGCATCCATTTTTATGTAATTAAGATCATGTAGTTATGTATCATGCTCTTTCACACATCATGAATATCTAGGTCTCATTTGTGTGTTTTCAGAACTAGGCATCCATTTTTATGTAATTAAGATCATGTAGTTATGTATCATGCTCTTTCACACATCATGAATATCTACCATTCAGCAAAGCACTTTTAATTGGCTAAGTTTCCTACTGAAATAACAACTAAATCTTAGTAATGAGAAATCATCATCAGGCTTTAGGTACAGAACTAAAATATTCCTTCCTTTCACATACCACTGAAGACAACTGAGTCTTATAGTGACACATGTATTTCAAGAATGCCTAAAAATGTTGCAATCTGTTTAGCTATAATTACATTATTAGAATAGAGGAAATAATGGATTTTAGATGTCAGACAGCAGTCCCTATTATGATGATCATTTCCATATTTAAGTGTTTCATGGAAGCAGCAGAATCCTTGACATGAACAGACTATGCTGATTGGCATATTAATCAGTAGCCAATAAACAAAGACTAATCCAGAGCCCTCATTCAACACTGTGTAGAGTGAGACTGAATTTTCTATGAGCTCAGAGTCATGGTGAGCTTTGCTCAGATTTAAATAATTTCTTCTAAAAAATGAATGTGTTATTCACTGAAAATCTGTGCTCATGAACAATCAAGATGTGTATAAGAGACAGATATATATATATATATATATATGTACAGGCATAAAATATTTTATTTTATGGAGTATTCCATAATACACTCCAAATATATATCCATAAAAAAGCAAAGACTGGGATGGACCTGGAGGATATTATGCTAAGTGAAAAATATAAGATAGAGAAAGACAAATACTATATGATATCACTCATATGTAGAAACTAAAAATCACAACAAACTATATTTTTCAAATATACAAAAATGAAACAGATTCACAGATAAAGAGAACAAACTAGCAATTACCAGAG
Organism: Cephalophus harveyi; assembly: GCA_006410635.1. Taxonomy (NCBI): domain Eukaryota; kingdom Metazoa; phylum Chordata; class Mammalia; order Artiodactyla; family Bovidae; genus Cephalophus; species Cephalophus harveyi. Next base: position 41,463 of record SJYT01080949.1, on the reverse strand, counting down.
GGGAGAGGGAAAGGGGGACAGGAAATATAGTGGTAGGGGATTAGTAGGTACAAACTATTATGTATAAAATAAGGTACAAGAATATACTGTATACCACAGGGAATATAGCCAATATTTTATAATATCTATAACTGGAGTATAACCTTTTAAAATTGTGAATCACTATACTGTAAACCTGTGACTTACATAATTCATTGTCATTGTTTAGTTGCTAAGTTTTATCTGACTCTTGTGATCCCATGGGCTGTAGTCTGCCACGCTCCTATTTCTGTGGGATTTCTCAGCAAGAATACTGAAGTGGGTTACCATTACTTTTTCCAGGGGATCTTCCTGACCCAGGGATGGAACCCATGTCTTCTGCATTGGCAGGCAACTTCTTTACCACTGAGCCACAAGGGAAACCCCACTTACATAATATTGTACATCAAGTATATTTCAAAAAAAAATTAACAGATTGTGTGTTTTTATATTTATTATACTTTTTCAAATTTTACAAAATTACCTACTTAATATAAAGAATAAAAATTCCACTAAAATCAAAAAAGCAGAAAAAATAGTAGGGCTTTCAAGTCGACTATTAAGACATAAGCATTGTAAACAGTTAATGCAGGTCTTTCATGCATTTAATCTATGCATATAGATGAACATATTCAATGTATTAATTGTATAATAGTAATAATTACTTCTTCATTAGCATTATAGCATTCCTTTTCTGTCATTAAATGCTTAAAACATTTTTCAGTGCCTGCATAATATTACAAGATATTGATACCAATTATCCAATCCTGAAGGAAGTCAACCCTGAAGTTTCATTAGAGGGACTGATGCTAAAACTCCAATACTCTGGCCACATGATGTGAACAGCCTTGGAAAAGACCCTGATTGGAAAAGACCCTGATGCTGGGAAAGATTGAAGGCAAAAGGAAAAGAGGGCGGCAGAGGATGAGATGGTTGGATGGCATCTCAGATTCAATGGACAGGAATTTGAGGAAACTACAGGAGACAGTGAAGGCAGGGAAGCCTGGTGTGCTGCAGTCCATGGGGTTGCAAAGAGTCAGACATGACTTAGTGAGTGAACAATAACAAAACCACTTAATTGCTTAAGGGACCAGAAGAGTGTAGAGAATAAGTTTATGCTTTTTTATCTTGGCTCTTCCTCCTTTCATACTCAGTTGCCTCAGGCAAGTTAATTACAATGTATCAGTTCAGTTCAGTCCCTGAGTCATGTCAGACTCTTTGGGACCCCATAGAATACAGCACGCCAGGCTTCCCTGTCCATCACCCACTTCCGGGGTTTACCCGAACTCATCTCCACTGAGTCAGTGATGCCATCCAACCATCTCATCCTCTGTTGTCCCCTTCTACCATCTTCAATCTTTCCCAGCATCAGGGTCTTTTTCAATGAGTCAGCTCTTCACATCAGGTGGCCAAAGTATTGGAGTTTCAGCTTCAACATCAGTCCTTCCAATGAAAACCCAGGACTGATCTCCTTTAGGATGGACTGGTTGGATCCCCTTGCAATCCAAGGGACTCTCAAGAGTCTTCTCCAACACCACATTCAAAAGTATCAAATCTTTGGTGCTCAGCTTTCTTTATAGTCCAATTCTCACATCCATACATGACTACTGGAAAGACCATAGCCTTGATGGGACAGACCTTTGTTGGAAAAGTAATGTCTCTGCTTTTTAATATGCTGTCTAGGTTTTAATAGTTTTTTTTTCCAAGGAGCAAGAGTCTTTTAAATTCATGGCTGCAATCACCACCTGCAGTGATTTTGGACCCCCCCCAAAATAAAGTCTGCCACTGTTTCTACTGTTTCCCATCTATTTGCCATGAAGTTATGGGACTGAATGACATGATCTTCGTTTTCTGAATGTTGAGCTTTAAGCCAACTTTTTCACTCTCCTCTTTCACTTTCATCAGGAGGCTTTTTAGCTCCTCTTCACTTTCTGCCATAAGGGTGGTGTCATCTGCATATCTGAGGTTATTGATATTTCTCCCAGAAATCTTGAATCCAGCTTGTGCTTCATCCAGCACAGTTTCTCATGATGTATTCTGCATATAAGTTAAATAAGCAGAGTGACAATGTACAGCCTTGTACTCTCTTTCCTATCTGGAACCAGTCTGTTGTTCCACATCCAGTTCTAACTGTTGCTTCCTGACCTGCGTACAGATTTCTCAAGAGGCAGATCAGGTGGTCTGATGAGATAGTGTGTATGAGAGTCTGGCACATTGTGAGCATTTTATAAATGATAGCTCTTAATATTAAGAATCAACAGAGGATAGCTTGTGGCATGAGTGAGAGTGACCTAATATAAAGACCTAATTGCATTAGTGCACGTTTGCTAGCAGTAAGTCCCTTATAACTTGATTCTAAGGATCACCTGCAAAAAGTTTTAATTTCTTAACAATTAGATTTATCTATGGTTCTGAACTTTGAATGGTCAAGTTAGTTGCTCTTGTGTGAGGTCAAGAATATATCTATCAATATACCCTCAATTAAAGAAGATAATATTAAAGAGTTTCTGTTTCTTAAGACCAAAAACAGCTTAACCAAAATATAATCTTCACCTAAAAAGAGTGAGGATGTGACTTCATTCATGTGAAGAAAAAAAAAAAAAAGTTGCTCCAAGAATCAAGAAAGAATGACTTAGAAAAGTAAATGAACTGAATATAGAGAATACACAAATTATGTCAGAAATTCCCTTTATAATTATGAGAGTGTTGTTGCAGGTATTAAGTCGTGTCTGACTTTTGTGATCCCATGGACTGTAGCTTACCAGGCTCCTCAGTCCATGGAATTTTCCAGGCAAGGGTACTGGAGTGGGTTGCCATTTCCTTCTCCAGCGGATCTTCCCAACCCAGGGACTGAATCTGGGTCTCCCACATTGCAGGTAGACACTGAGAAGGTAACAGGCAGGAAGGTCAGGGGCCTCCAAATGGAGAAAATAGCTTGCAAGTGTCAGACATATTTATCTCTCTTAAGCGGCAGGAAGAAACAAACTAGCAATATTTTTTTCCTTCTCTATACAAATTTAAAAGGAGGTTCCTCTTAAAATTCTGTGTTGCCATGACACCTGGTTTCACCTGAAGTTAACTATTCTCAAACCTAGAGATAACCAATGCTTTTTCTTATGGGAATGTTTATTTTAAGCTACGCTAATGTAGTATGCATTTACCCCAAACTCTGTCTTCAAGTCAGTTCTGCCTTTTGGCTCAGAGCCTACTTGATAAACCAGTATGTTATACTCAGATATTTTTCCTCTAATCTATGTAAATGAAACTATTTGTATGGTGATCTGCCCTTCTTCAAGATTCAAGTTAATCATTTTATGACCCAAGATAAACAATTTGGTGCCAAGATTATCCCAAAATGCATCTTATGGGTGAGAGGCCTGGTGCCATTCTGAGTTTTGAGACATTCCTTTCTTTCATTAACAGACTGCTAGTGACTATATAACATCCAGGTGAAGACTAGCAGGGGGTACTCTTTCTGCCCCCTTCTGATGCCTATGTCAGAAGCTTTCTTTATCTACTTTATACTTTAATAAAACTTTATTACACAAAATCTCTGAGCGATCAAGCCTCGTCTCTGGCCCTGGATTGAATTCTTCTCCTCCGGGTGCCAGGAATCCCAGCGTTGTGATTCAACAACAATCTTTCAACACTTTACCATCTGAGCCACCAGGGCCACCAGGGAAGTCTTTTATTTAATGTAACCCACACCATATCATCTTGATCTCAGAAAAGTTACTTTCCTTTTTTTAAAAAAGATGATTAGATTTAAACCTAAATCGAACTGAAATTTAAATGGATTCATTGTTTATCTTAAATAGGGTAATAAAATTAATGCAAAACACAGTTTCATTATTAAAATAATTTCAAGAAATCATATCTTGCTCCTAATAAGCAACATTTGAAATTACACTTGATCCAGATCTAGAATAACAAGTAACTGAGCACTTTGGCAATTTTTTTCTTCATATATATGTGACTCAATACTCACCTTAGAAGGTGGTAGAGTTGAATTAATAGTTATTACAGAAAACTTCAATTCTAGTTAAAACAGAAATATCATAACAAATTAATCATTTACATCTAATTTAATGAAAGAATGAAGAAAGTGTATTTCAAACTTGTGTGTGTGTGTGGTACATGCACACTTAGTCACTCAGTTGCAACCCCATGGACTGTAGCCCATCAGACACCTCTTTCCATGGGGATTCTCCAGGCAAGAATATTGGATTGGGCTGCCATGCCCTCCCCTCCAGGGAGTCTTCAAAAGCCAGGGATTAAATCCAGGTCTCCCACATCGCAGGTGGATTCTTTACCATCTGAGCCACTAGGGAAGCCCAAAAATACTGGAGTAGATAGCCTATCCTTTCCCCAAGAGATCTTCCCAACCAAGGAATTGAACTGATGTCTCCTGCATTGTAATCAGATTCTTTACCAGCTGAGCTACCAGGGAAGCTCATTTTAACCATACAACTTTTAAATAAGAATGTATTATTAACATGAATGAGCAAAATAAAGCTCTTTCCTCATGGTAGCTTAGGTGAATAAATCAAACTAATTTGAAGGGAAAACTCAATCTAATAATCAATGGTACTTCATCATTATATGAAGTCCTCATTTTATTTTATCCTTTAATTTTTTATGCTTAACTCTATTTGGATTTGAGGAATATTATCTAATACTAGATTTTTCTCAAATTGCTGTTTCACTATTACCTGTGTTTATGTCTTACGTTTGATAAATGTGCAATTATTAATTTAATATGCAGTAGAATGGCAACCCACTCCAGTACTCTTGGCTGGAAAATCCCATGGACGGAGGAGCCTGGTAGGCTGCAGTCCATGGGGTCAGGAAGGGTCAGACACGACTGAGCATCTTCACTTTCACTTTTCACTTTCCTGCATTGGAAAAGGAAATGGCAACCCACTCCAGTGTTGTTGCCTGGAGAATCCCAGGGACGGGGGAGCCTGGTGGGCTGCCATCTATGGGGTCACACAGAGTCAGACACGACAGAAGTGACTTAGCAGCAGCAGCAGCAGTGCACATTTATTTCTATTAATAAACTTTATTTTAGAACATTTGAGATTTACAGAGTAATGCAAAGATAGTACAGATGTTAACTGTATTACCACATACTCTGCTTACCTTATTATTGACATCTTAGTTATTCAGTATTATACATTTGCCATAATTAATGAACTAATATTGTACACCATTATTAACTAAAGTCTATATTATTCATAGTTTCTACACTTTCCCTATTTTTTGCTATAGTTCCTATTGTCCTTTTTCTCTTCCTGGATTACATTAAAGGTATTTCTTATATTTAGTCAACACATCTACTTAGGCTCCTCTTGCTTGTGATATACATTCATTTTTAAGGCCCTGCATTTTACATGTGAGTTCTATGCTAAAAAAAAAAAAAAGAATGTTTATACTCTCTTTTCCTATACAAACTAACTGAAAGACATGGAAGAAGGCTGCCCGCACAACCTCAAGCTAATATACTAATACTTCTAAAAAGTCAGGAAGAATGACTAGAGTGGCAACAGCCACTAGCTGTCTCTCAATTACATTTTTTCCATCCTTATAGTAAGAAAATTGGAGAAGGCAATGGCACCCCACTCCAGTACTCTTGCCTGGAAAATCCCATGGATGAGGGAGCCTCGTAAGCTGCAGTCCATGGGGTCACTACAAGTCGGACAGGACTGAGCGACTTCACTTTCACTTTTCACTTTCATGCATTGGAGAAGGAAATGGCAACCCACTCCAGTGTTCTTGCCTGGAGAATCCCAGGGACGGGGGAGCTTGGTGGGCTGCCGTCTATGGGGTTGCACAGAGTCAGACACGACTGAAGCGACTTAGCAGCAGCAGCAGCAACAATAAGAAAATACATCGAATTTTAGCAGAACACACTGATATCCAGCTAGAGTCTGAACTTTCCAGCCCTCTTGCAGCTAGGTAAGGCAACATGACTAAGTCAGGCCAAAATTATGTGAAAGGAAGTAATGCTGAAGTAAATTCCAAGACACCTCCTTCGAATTCATGCTGAGGTGTATTCCTTCTCCTTTCCATGGCCTAATGAGCTCACTCATTGCATTCAATATGAAGGCCACAAATCTGGGAGATGAAAGAGTCACAGGATACAAGGGGTCTGATTTCTCAATAACTTCATGAAATGGAATTTATTATCTCCTCTGCCCTACACAACTCACCTTTGTGCCATTTGAAAGGAAAGAAGCAAACTTGGATACTGCTAACACACTTACAACCTTGAGTCTCTGTCACAATAATTTACCATCTACCATAACTGATGCAGTACAAAAAGAAACGGTTAGAAATTCAAATTTTCAACATAGAAATGGAAAAGCTTAAATTTGAAAGCATTAGAATATTGCTCCAGATGAAACAGATAATGTTAAGTTATAACAATATAACTTATTTTGGAGTGCTCAACTGAAAAGCTTTGAAAAATAAATTTATGTATAACTTCATATTTCTATTGCTGCATATGAGGAAGTTTTTACTTGAATTATTTCTAACTTTCTGTTATTGTTAACTGTAAATGTATAAAATAAAGATTTATTTTGAAGGGGATTCCAAAAATGCCTTGAATTTTGGAATTAATTTGTAAGTACCTGCCTCTAGCTATTATTTCCCTAAAGCAAAAGAGACTTAGAAAAAAAAAAATCTCAAAACAAGAGATACTCTAAGAAGAAAACAACTTAAAAACTCAAAGAATCTATGCTGTCTGGAATAAAAATCTCCTGCTATTTCATTAAATGCTTATTTCTCACATGTATAGGAATAGTTGAAACCATTCAGCCTTGGAACAATGAACATAAAAAGGAGGGGTGTTTTAGTGCATAAGTATTTGATAGACTGTGTATTTTTACTGTGTATTGCAGTTGGATCACTCAAAAACTCTTCTTCAGTTTCATAGTAGTATCATCCCTAAGGCTACTTAATGGGTGGTGTAACTCAGGTTAGGGGGTCCTACTCCCCAGTGAGCTAGTTAAACTGAATTGGCAAGTCCAGTCCTATTGCCTGTACACAGCCTTCCCCATGACCTACTTGTATCTAGGCACATGGAATACTGAGACCACTCTGCTTCTATATGTGACCATACCAGGAATATCAGCTCTTTTTCTAGTTTCCAAAAGCAGTTCAATTATATTTTTTGAGTCTTACCACATTTTTAAAGAGCTGTGGGAATTAAAAAAGGGATCATGTAGTAGACTAAGAGGTCTAAATCCAACAAATCTATTCTTCCTTTAAGCTCAAGTATAAGCAGAGTAGCCTAACTTTTATTAGCTCCCATATTCAATTCATATTCCGAAATGCACTGAGAGTCTCAGAAGTGATTCTTACCAGGTAACAGTATCCATTCAACTTAGAAAGTATCCACTGCCAGATATAGAACCCTATTATGTTCATTGTGCTCAGTCTCTCAGTCATATCTAACTCTTTGTGACCCTATGGACTTTAAGCTACCAGGTTCCTCTGTCCATGGGATTCTTCAGACAAGAATACTGGAGTAGGTTGCCATTTGCTCCTCCAGAGGATCTTCCCAACCCAGGAACTGAACCTGTGTCTCTCGGGTCCGCTACATTGGCAGACACATATATGCATGCATGTATGTATGTATTTATTTATACCACTAAGCCTATAGTACCTTAACTTCTGCCCTTCTTAAATATAATTAGCAAAAGTTGTAATCTAAATAATTCTATTAGTCAGGATCAGTGACTTAATGAAAAGATAATAAAAAAAATATGATAGATGAATGAAGTAGCTATAAGATTGTGAGCCAAAATATAACTAAGTGATTAAGATACATAGATAATGTCATATATTATTATTTTATTTAACAAGAAATAATGCTTTAACTATCATTGACTCAGTAGCTAAAATCTTTTAAGATTCTTTATGATACAAAGAGTATGCTATTCATTTGTTTGCTTATTTGGTTCATTATTTAAATGATATTTTTGAATGCCAAAAATATTCAAATACTAGGAATTTCATATAAATCAATCTAACATAAGCAGAATCTTCTTTCTCTTCTAATCCCTAAATTTATTCTAATGGATTTAATCCTCTATTGGTAGACTGAAAGGATTCAGTACCCAAAGTTCAGGAGAAAAGTAGAAATCCATGCATCAGGAAAGGGTAAAAGTCAGGTGATGATGAAAAAGAATTAGTTGTGAACAGAGAGGCATAGTACAGATCTAATATATGATGTATTAATTCTGCTGCTGGAATATATAATAGAGAGTTAATGTTCTGACTAGCTCTCAAAATAGAATTTAGTTCAGTTTAATTCAATTGCTCAGTCGTGTCCGACTCTGCAAACTTATGAACCACAGCATGTCAGGCCTCCCTGTCCATCACCAACTCCTGGAATCCACCCAAACCAATTTCCATTGAGTCGGTGATGCCATCCAACCATCTCATCCCCTGTCATCCCCTTCTTCTCCTGCCCTCAATCTTTCCCAGTATCAGGGTCTTTTTCAATGAGTCAGCTCATCACATCAGGTTGCCAAAGTATTTGAGTTTCAGCTTCAACATCAGTCCTTCCAATGAACATCCAGGACTGATCTCCCTTAGGATGGACTGGTTGGATCTCCTTGCAGTCCAAGGGACTCTCAAGAGTTTTCTCCAGCACCACAGTTCAAAAGCATTAATTCTTCGGCGCTCAGCTTTCTTTATAGTCCAACTCTCACATCCAACATGACCACTGGAAAAACTATAGCCTTGACTGGACGGACCCCTGTTGGCAAAGTAACATCTCTGCTTTTTAATATGCTGTCTAGGTTGGTCATAACTTTCCTTCCAAGGAGTAAGCGTCTTTTCATTTCATGGCTGCAATCACTATCTGCAGTGATTTTGGAGCCTCCCAAAATAAAGTCTGCAACTGTTTCCATTGTTTCCCCATCTATTTCCCATGAAGTGATGGGACCAGATGCCATGGTCTTTGTTTTCTGAATGTTGAGCTTTCAGCCAACTTTTTCGCTCTCCTCTTTCACTGTCATCAAGAGGCTGTTTAGTTCCTCTTCAGTTTCTGCCATAAGGGTGGTGTCATCTGCATATCTGAGGTTATTGATATTTCTCCCAGCAGTCTTGATTCCAGCTTGTGCTTCCTCCAGCCCAGCATTTCTCATGATGTACTCTGCATATAAGTTAAATAAGTAAGGTGACAATATACAGCCTTGACATAATCCTTTTCCTATTTAGAACAAGTCTGTTTTTCCATCTCCAGTTCTAACTGTTGCTTCCTGACCTCTATACAGATTTCTCAAGAGGCCCATCAGATGGTCTGGTATTCCCATATCCTGAGGAATTTTCCACAGTTAATTATGATCCACACAGTCAAAGGCTTTGGCATAGTCAATACAGCAGAAACAGATGTTTTTCTGGAACTCTCTTGCTTTTTCCATGATCCAGAAGATGTTGGCAAGATCTCTGGTTCCTCTGCCTTTTGTAAAACAAACTTGAACATCTGGAAGTTCAGGGTTCACGTATTGCTGAAGCCTGGCTTGGAGAATTTTGAGCATTACTTTACTAGCGTGTGAGATGAGTGCAATTGTGCAGTAGTTTGAACAGTCTTTGGCATTGCCTTTCTTTGGGATTGGAATGAAAGCTGAATTTTTCCAGTTCTGTGGCCACTGCTGAGTTTTCCAGATTTGCTGGCATATTGAGTGCAGCATTTTCCCTCCATCATCTTTCAGGATTTGAGATAGCTTAACTGGAATTCCATCACTCCCACTAGCTTTGATCATAGTGATGTTTTCTAAGGACTATTTGACTTCACATTCCAGGATGTCTGACTCTAGGTGAGTGATCACACCATCGTGATTATCTGGGTCATGAAGATCTTTTTTGTACAGTTCTTCTATGTATTATTTCCACCACTTCTTAACATCTTCTGTTTCTGTTAGGTCCCTACCATTTCTATCCTTTATTGAACCCATCTTTGCATGAAATATTCCCTTGGTATCTCTAATTTTCTTGAAGAGATCTCTAGTCTTTCCCATTCTATTGTTTTCCTCTATTTCTTTGCATTGATTGCTGAGGAAGGCTTTCTTATCTCTCGTTGCTATTCTTTGGAACTCTGCATTCAAATGGGTATATCTTTACTTTCTTCTTTGCTTTTTCATTTCCCTTCTTTTCACAGCTATTTGTAACGCCTCCTCAAAAAGCCATTTTGCTTTTTTGCATTTCTTTTTCTTGGGGATGGTCTTGATTCCTGTCTCCTGTACAATGTCATGAACCTCCATACATAGTTCATCAGGTACTCTGTCTGTCAGATCTAGTCCCTTAAATCTATTTCTCACTTCCACTGTATAGTCATAAGAGATTTGATTTAGGTCATACCTGAATGTCCTAGTGGTTTTCTCCAATTTCTTCAATTTTAGTCTGAATTTGGCAATAAGGGGTTCATGATCTGAGCCACACTCAGCCCGTGGTCTTGTTTTTGCTGACTGTATAGAACTTCTCCATCTTTGGCTGCAAAGAATATAATCAATCTGATTTCGGTGTCAACCATCTGGTGATGTCCATGTGTAGCGTCTTCCCTTGTGTTGTTGGAAGAGGGTGTTTGCTATAACCAGTGCGTTCTCTTGGCAGAACTCTATTAGCCTTTGCTCTGCTTCATTCTGTACTCCAAGGCCAAGTTTGTCTGTTACTCCAAGTGTTTCTTGACTTCCTACTTTTGCATTCCAGTTCCCTATAACAAAAAGGACATCTTTTTTGGGTGTTAATTCTAGAAGGTCTTGTAGGTCTTCATAGAACTTCAGGTTCTTCAGCATGGAAGACAAAAATTCAGGGTCTCCTTTATTTAATATAAAATTATTATTGTTATTGTGGTGAATCTGCAGGGAATCCTGCCTTCTATTATAGTCCAGTAGAAGCAACATCTAAGTCCCAGAAATATTTAACAGTATCTGGATTTTTTTTTTTTTTTCAACAGGCAAAAGCTCTTAGCCTCAATTTGTCAACCAAAATACATGATGTTATGCTGTAAAGGACAAAGAAAAACAAGGGTTCTTGTAGGTATAGAGCAATTAGTGTGGCACAGAGGTACTATCTTCTAGGCTCCAAGACCCAGAGGGATGGTACAGGGAAAGAGGTGGGAGGGGGATTCAGGATGGGGAACATGTGTATACCCGTAGCAGATTTATGCTGATGTATGGCAAAACTATACATCAACGTAAATCTGGAGAAGGAAATGGCAACCCACTCCAATACTCTTGTCTGGAAAATGTCACGGACAGAGAAGCCTGGTAGACTACAGTCCATGGGATCGCAAAGAGTCGGACGCGACTGAGCGACTTCACTTTCACTTTCATGGCAAAACCAATACAATATGGTAAAGTAATTAGACTCCAATTAAAATAAATAAATTTAAATTAAAAAAAAAAGCAAAATTCTCTCATTTCCTGGAATGTGTGAACAGTTAATTCAATTGTATTCTTGCAGTGTCCTTATTTGAACCTCAATATCTGGAGGGAAAGAAAAAGTCTTCTGCACCATTCAGACTCAAGAATCAGTCTGGAACAAACATCAGTACCTGACACGAAAAGAGCTTCTGCGGAGATAAAGAAGCTAATTTAAAAAGGCTGTTAGGCAATATAACCTAACAAATAGAGGAAAACAAACTAAATTGGATAGGGCATCAAAAGCTGAAGCAGGATGAAAATACTATAGCAGGGTGCCATAAATGAGTCTCTCTACAGAGGTCAACTTTGATTTTTTGTCTCATCTGGTAGGATAAGTGTTCAACTGAATCTATGTCTAAGAAGGAACAGAAAAATCACTTTGCAGCCAATTTCCCCAGTGTTTCTTAAGGCTGGGGAAAAAATACCTTTTGTAGTTTCCTCCAGTTATGAGTATATAGTCCTTGTGAAGTCCACTTTCTGAGAGAAGGTGGTATAAGAAATTCTGATGTTCAAGTAACTTTACTAAATGGGATGGTTAATGGAGAACTGAAGATTACCACCTTCTGGAAAGGAAGAAACTAATACTCCAGCCCCCATTTTCTGAGATTAGAAGGTAAAGAAAACTGTCAGACTGAAAAGTATCATCTTAACTAAGACCAGAGCATAGAGAAACTAGACCAAGATTAGCAACATGGCTGATGCAGGACAAAATTCCAAATAGAAAAAAAGTTTAATTGAAAGATTTGAGTACTTTAGATAGACCATGTTGAATCTGTCCCAAGTCTCCTTATCCTATCTTACACTCTACAAAGCAAATGCAAGTTAAGAAAATGTGCGATGGTGATTAAGAAGGAGTAGAGAGCAACATATGAAACAATTCAAAGGATGTTGCAACACAGTTATTAAGAGAAGAATCTGTTTTTAGAGAGGAATTGTCATATGTCAAATATGATATGCCAAATAAAATAAAAACAGAGAAATGACTGCTATTCTTGACAACACAGACATCATAGGAAATCTTGATTACAGCAACCCTCAAAGAGAGTTGGCTACAGAAAACCAAATGGTGTACATGAAGGACATGTTAAATAAAGAGATAAAAACCATGAAAGGGAGCAGTAATTTCAAGAGGGGTGTGAAGTCAGCTTGAGTTGTCTTATTAGAGGAAAATACGAAAGCTTACATGAATGTAGATATAAATGCTTCATCAAGCAGAGAAAAAGGAACTGATGATTCAAGAGGATGTAGGGAAGATGTGTGTAAGAAAGTAATGGGAGATTCATACCAAAGAGTTGCCCATTTTTATATCAGGGACAAGAAACCAATCTGTGTGCAAGCACAGATATCCCATGGTCTTCACTTTTGATGTCTGAAAATAAAGGAGGATGATGGTTTTTATTTTCTCAATTAAATATGAAGCAAGATAATTATCAGAGGAAGGGGAGAGGGAAGAGATTGTGAAGAAGTGGGTGACAGGACAAGACTTGAAATTGTCATTTTGCAGAATATTAAAGCATATTATAAACATATATTAAACTGTTGGGCCCTACTGAGTGCCCAATTTGCATTTATGACCTTAAACGGAAGTGAGGCCAGACAATATAATAGCGAGTTTTCCCTCCAAATGTTCTCAGGCACAACCCACCGATATTTAGGTTAACAAGCTAAGAGATTTTTCTAGAAGTATGTTATAGGGAAGTAATCATGAAAAAAGTTTAGGCTTCTTCAAAGCAGAGATTTTAATTATGGAATAGAAATCTAAATCTGGGTAAGGAGGGAAGTGCAAGTATGATGAGGTTTACTGAATACAAAAATATAATTGGGTAAATTGACTGCACTGGATTTCAGCATTAAACATAGAATTGAGAGTTGAAGGTCATTATGTAGGACTGAGTAGGTGAGGTGAGAATGAGAATAAATATTGCTTGAATTGATAGGATCAGTTTATGAATGTGTGATCTACAGGAATGTTGAAATCAATAAAGTCAATGATAGGGAAAATGGTGAAAATAAAGGGAGAGTGTCATGTGCTAAAATTATACATGAACAAGTAGAATCATGCAATTTAGGTAGATGATAGCAATAGGATACTGACAGCTGAAAAAATCTTTAGGGAATTCAAAGAGAAGCTATGATTTTTGAAAAAGAATGGATGTGTTAGTTGCTCATTCATGACCAACTCTCTGTGACCCTATGGACTGTAGCCCACCAGGTTCCTCTGTCTGGTAGTCTCCTGGCAAGAAATCTGGAGTGAGTTACCATTTCCTTCTCAAGGGATCTTCCTAATCCAGGTCAAACCCAGGTCTCCCGCGTAGCAGGCAGATTCTTTACATCTGAGCCACAAGGAGAAATACATATGCATACAAAATAAAAGATGCTTAGACCTTGGTAGAGTAGTGCAACTTCCAGAAAATTATAAGAAAATATCTAGAAAAGCACATAAAGATAAACTTAAATATTCATCAAGAGTGAACTAATGAAAAAAGATGTGTATAAGAGACAGATATAATAGAGATAATCCAGGTCAAACCCAGGTCTCCCGCGTAGCAGGCAGATTCTTTACATCTGAGCCACAAGGAGAAATACATATGCATACAAAATAAAAGATGCTTAGACCTTGGTAGAGTAGTGCAACTTCCAGAAAATTATAAGAAAATATCTAGAAAAGCACATAAAGATAAACTTAAATATTCATCAAGAGTGAACTAATGAAAAAAAAAAGAAGAAAGCAAGCTTGATAAAATCATATAATTTGCTACTGTTTTTTTAAAATACACAGTTTTCTATACTATTTTACCAAAGGATAAAATGCTCTTGGCATGGAATAGGGAAAGAAAAAAAGCAAGATAGCTATCAGCTCAAAAGTATGCTTAATTTAAAAATATATATATTTAAATTAAAGTATAAAATTAACTATACCTTATCTTTGGCTGAAATAGAAATGTTTCCTTCCTTATATTTCATAATATTCAAATTATAAGCATTCATCATATTTCTAGCAATAATAGGAATTAGTATGTATTCATTTTTCTTGGACTTCCCTGTTGGTCCAGTGGTTAAGAATGTGTTTGCCAATTCAAGAGACACAGGTTCCACCCCTGGTCTGGTAAGATTCTGCATACCTTGAGACTGCTAAACCCATGGGCCACAACTACTAAGCCTGCATGTTGCAACTACTGAAGCCCGCATGTCCTAGAAACCATACTTCAGAACAATGGAACAAGAGAAGCCACTGCTTTGAGAAGGCTATGTACCACAGGTAAAGAGTAGCCCCAGCTTGTTGCAACAAGAATAAGTCCACACACAGTGAAGATCCAGCACAGCCAAAAATAAAGAAAGAAATGGTAGTGGTGGCGGTGGTGGTGTAGTTGCTTAGGCTAAGTCATGTTTGACTTTTGCAACTCTATGAACTATAGCCCACTAGGCTTCTCTGTCCAGGAGATTTCCAAGGAAAGCTTACTGGAGTGGGTTGCCATTTCCTTCTCCAGGGGACTTTCCAAATCCAGGGATTGAATTTAAGTCTCCTGCATCGTAGGCAGATTCTTTACCAACTTAGTTACCAGGGAAGCCCCAAATAAATAAATAGTTAAAATTATATGTGTGTATATATATATATTAATTATTTCTTAACATTTCTTTTATTTAAGGGGGTTTCCTCTCACCTGAATTCGAATTTTAGAATGTGATTTAACTTTAAAATAGCATATGCCATACACTGAGAAAATGTTTTAACTAAAGATCAAATCTGTTCTTGTAGAAAATGTTTCCCTATCAACTGAACAGAATATTCTAAGTATATATGTTTAACCCTATTTTATATCATTATGCTATAAAGATGAGATTTTATACATGGGTAACTTTAAAGTCCCCTTCCTTATAACCTGAGATAATTACTGAATGGCTAATGTTTTATTTTTGTGGAATAGGATTCTGAAAGGAGGAGTGGAGGATGGAGAGCTAAGCAGAGAAGGAGGGGAGGCAATCAAAGTTGGATTACTGAGTTGGATGTCAATAAGACGGACTGCTAGTTCAATCTCACAGAACACAGAGTCAGATGAATATGTTTCAGAACCTTCTTTCTGGGGAAATCAAGGGAGGAACAATTATCTGTCAACTCCTGATCTTCATTGGTCAAAATTTCATTCAATAGATTTTAGACTTCTGACCTCTATGTGTGAAATTGACATCCCAAAATGTGAGTTTCTTTTGGGCATCACAGAGAAGCCCTGATCAAGGAGAAAGGCATGTAGCATAGTACTGACTGGAGATTACAGAACATATGAGCATAGCACTGGCTAGGACAAGAGATGATAGTTGTACTTCTCTCATAAATTTTTCATGATTGGCTTTTCTTTAATTCCTGATGATAATGATACAAATTATAATTGGGGACTATTATTAGCTAACATTTCCAAAGATGAATCCAAATATGTAAATTAAATATATAAAAATAGACATTTTAATATAATTTGACATTTAATAGAATGTTATCTATTTTGAAATGGCTCTTTTATATTCTGTCCTTTCCTCAAAAGAGCAGTTTAATTAAAGGTGCAGGATTATAATGCCTCTGCTGGTCACAGATTACTTAGAGTTCTGGAGCCTACCTACTAAACTAAGATGGATATGATAGCAATTCACAGGTTCTGTTAAGATACAGTCTTAATGATCTATAATGTAAAGAACTACACAGTAAAATAATTATTTTGAATTATGTTAAATGCACATATTTACGTATTAAATTGTTTTCATTTAATACAACAGAGCTAAACTCATAGCACTTACTTACATTGTTAGTTCTTATAAGGAGTTTTGACACTGATAAGTTTTCTCTTTCAATTCTGGTCCTTTACCTATTTTGCTTAAACTTTCAAAAGACATAAGTTCTTTTCATTGGACCATCACATTCTTTTCTGTCAGCAGGCCTCCCCTAATATTTAGGGCAAAAATGTATTAGAAATAATAGCTATGTGGCTTGACCTTAAATACTATTAGACATAATAGTCTAAAGAATTTAGAGAAACTTTCAGTTTATTTTATCTGCTTCATAATGCCCAACAAGGTAAATCACTGATAAAACTCTACCTATCCTTGGATAGGATGTATTTCAATTGTGTCAGTTTGCAGATGAAGAAACAGGTACAGAGATTGAGTGACTGGTCAAAAGATAATAGAGTGCAATATAAGACTGAACTCTAAAATAATTCAGATATCTTCCTTAAAAGTTCTTTTAATTAGGACTCCAGGGTTGCACATGATACAAAAGTCTACTTAAAATCCTTGACATAGGAAAGGGAATTACTGTTTCAAATAATTGACAGATTCTAGAAGTGAGACTAAGAGAACTAACTTTAGACATAGCTATGGCTATCACAGTATCAGCCAATTTGTCAGCAAGAAACAGATGGCAAAATAAGACTAGTATACTTTTTCAAAGAAAATTTATGGAATCATGTTAAAAGTATGTATTAGGCAAGATATCATAATGCACAAGAAATAATATAGCACCCAAACAACAAAAACGTATACCTGAAGTTGTTAAAGGTAATAACTACTGAAAGCCCCAAACAGAGAATATGTAAGGCATTAGAATATTAGCTAGATAGATTCACACATCAGGCAATGATGACATCCCCTCCTCAGGAAAGTACTCAATTAAAAATTTCTCAGTAACTTCTAGTTCTTTCCTCTAATCACCTGTGAAGTCTTCTAATTTTCCAACACAAGTAAAAGTCAGAAGGCAAGGGAAGCCAATGATGCAACCCATACAGATTAGCCCCTTGAATGGAAGATAGTTTCCATATCCTACCACATATCCCCTGTTCCTCTTAACCTGGACTAGTACCTTGGCTAGAAGGCATTCTTTACCTAGTAGACTGACCCAAATCTCAATTCACTAATATACTTGGAGGTTATTTATTTACTGAGTTGAAGTGCTTTTTCGTTGACCAAGACTTTTGAGCAAGGGAAGAAGTATCTTAGTGAAATCCCTGTATTCTAAACAGTTATCTTTGCCTCAAAGAATAGCAAGAAGAGATAAGAAGGCCTTCTTCAGTGATCAATGCAAAAAAATAGAGGAAAACAACAGAATGGGAAAGACTAGAGATCTCTTCAAGAAAATTAGAGATACCAAGGGAACATTTCATGCAAGGATGGGCTCGATAAAGGACAGAAATGGTCTGGACCTAACAGAAGCAGAAGATATTAAGAAGAGGTGGCAAGAATACACGGAAGAACTGTACAAAAAAGATCTTCACGACCCAGATAATCATGATGATGTGATCACTAATCTAGAGCCAGACATCTTGGAATGTGAAGTCAAGTGGGCCTTAGAAAGCATCACTACGAACAAAGCTAGTGGAGGTGATGGAATTCCAGTTGAGCTGTTTCAAATCCTGAAAGATGATGCTGTGAAAGTGCTGCACTCAATCTGCCAGCAAATTTGGAAAACTCAGCAGTGGCCACAGGACTGGAAAAGGTCAGTTTTCATTCCAATTCCAAAGAAAGGCAATGCAGTCGGACACGACTGAGCGACTGAACTGAACTGAACTTCCTTTTTTTTAAATAAATTTATTTTAATTGGAGGTTAATTACTTTACAATATTGTATTGGTTTTGCCATACATCAACATGAATCTGCCACAGGTGTACATGTGTTCCCCATTTTTTTTATCTCTTTCCCTTTCCCTATCAATTTCTATTCTAGTCTGTTTTACCTTGACTTTCTCTTTTTCCTACTCTAATCCCTATCCTATTGCCACTTCACAGGACCCTCTTCCTTTTCATCCCTCCATCCTATCCTAAACACATCCCCCTCAGTGGACAAGATATAGTTTATAAAATAGGTAGTTTTGCAAAGTATGTAGTAATGATTAACAACCTAATGGTTTTATTAGTTATCAATCTTGGCCAAGATTAGAGTTGCATAAAGGACAAATATAATAGTAAGATTTCTCAGCAGCTATCCCTGAAGACTTTTCTTTAAGATTGATTGGTGAAGAATCCAATGTTGTAAAAAGAAAAAAAAAAAAAAGTCATTCCATCACTGATTGCAGAGACTGCTTAATTAAAACCTTCCAAAAATACTCAGTTCTCCATACACATTAAGATACCACTGTCTTTTTTCCTCCTCTATTGATGGTCTTAAATCTAAAGTTACACATTTGTTTAGAACATGGAAAAGAGTGATAGACTAAGGACCCTTGAAATTCGAAGATCTTGCTGAGAAAATCGAAGATACTTTGACTCAATAATTTAAAAAAAATAGATCAAACGAATTGCTCTTTAGAGTACACAAAATAAATAAGTTCAAGGTAAAGAGTAACAGCATGTCTAGACAAAGACACCTGTTGATACTAGTGAAAAGGAAAATTGGAATGATTATTCTTTTTTTCAGTTAGAAAATATATCATCTAAAACACAAAAGACAAACTTTACATAACATAGCATCTTTCTGTGTAAATCTATTCACTATGGTTTTCCTGAAATTTCCCTAAGCACAAAAAAGAGATGTTCATGTAACCACAAATAACAAATTTCTAGTTGATATCAAAGCTACACTTCCAATTCTAAACCCTAATGCCTATTCATCATTCTTTCCTCCTTTCAGGCATGAAAAAATTAAGTGGTAAGCATTTTGAATGCCACTGACTCTGCCTCTATCTTAGCTTCATTATCACTAGTCAACACTCTCATTCATATGCTTTTCTGCTTGGTTTTTCCATTCCAGGGAATTAACTGAAGCAAGATAAACCTGGAGAATGGGATGCCAATATTAGATATGTCAGAACATCTTCTTTCTTGCACTCCCAGAAGAAATGATAATTTGTTGATGGCATAGATTAATTGGGTTTCCCTGGTTGCTTGGTAAAGAATCCACCTGCAATGCAGGAGACATTGGCTTGATCCCTGAGTTGGGAAGATCTCCTGGAAAAGGAAAGAGCAACCCACTCCTGTATTCTTGCCTTGGAAATCCCATGGACAGATCAGCCTGTAGGGCTGCACTCAATGGAGTCACAATGAGTCAGACATGACTGAGCAACTAACATTTTCACTTTTTTTCTTTTTAGATTAATTAACTGCTATCTTATGCTTCCCCTATTAATATTTTAGATCTTGTAGCTGCTCCTTGTTTGCTCTGGGTAGAATATATTTCAGATATGGGACACATCGTGGAGACAGAACCCAGTTGAATGGGTATGATCTCATTATAAGTATCCCCAAATCCAAGAAAAATTAGTTTTTTTAAAAAACTGCTACAACGTGCCTACATATCTACAAATGCAATCATTATCCCCTATTGACTGACTGGAACACACTTCTACCCATCAAAAAGACAAGTAGTTACTACTACTAATTGATGCTTTCAAACTGTGGTGGGTGCTAGAGAAGCCTCCTGAAAGTAACTTGGACAGCAAGGAGATCAAACCAGTTAATGTTAAGGGAGACTAACCCTAAATATTCACTGGAAGGACTGATGCTGAAGCTGAAACTCCAGTGTTTTGGTCATCTAATGAGAATGGACAACTCATTGGAAAAGTCCCTGATGCTGGGAAAAATTGAAGGCGGAAAGAGAAGAGGGTATCACAGAGTGAGATGGCTGGACAGCATCACCAATGCAGTGAACATGAACTTGGGCAAACTCCAGGAGAAGGTGAGGGACAAGTAGGCCTGGCATGCTGCAGTCCATGAGGGTCACAAAGAGTTGGACATGACTGGGTGACTGAATAACAACTGTTTTGTACAAAATTTAAGATCCATTTGAAAGACTACTCTTCCTCATTTCCCTGTAGCCCTCACCCTAATAGCATCCTATCTCTATTCTCAGAAATAGCAGCAGATCTACATACTCTATTTTATCTGAAAAATCTATTTGTCTTCAGTTGGGCTTCCCTTGTAGCTCAGTCGATAAAGAATCTGCCTGCACTGAAGGAGACCCAGGTTCAATCCCTGGGTTGGGAAGATCCCCTGGGGAAGGAAATGGCAACCCACTCCAGTATCCTTGCCTGGAAAATCTCATGGACAGAGGAGCCTGGTGGGCTGCAGTCCATGGGGTCGCAAAGAGTCGGGCACGACTGAGTGAATAACACTTAAGAAAATCAAAGTGCCATTCATGCCCTTTGTTGTTGTTGTTTAGTCTCTAAGTTGTTTAGTCTCTAAAGACCTCAATAAAAGCACAACTCTTGAATTGTGACTTTCAGACACAACAGTGGGAATTTAAAGTGTGGAAAGAGAGAGAGAAAGAAAAAAAAAAAAAGTAGCCCTCAGATTTATCAAAATGAATCAAGATCTCTAAAACAAAGGAGTCTGGTAGTGAAAGGATGAAGCTTGCCTCTTCACGGAGTCTATGGCTGGCAGTGTATTTACCAGAGACACCCATCTTTGAAGTAGGTACCTGGGCAGCCAAAGTTTAAATCAGGCACTTGCATTACCAAAAGAAAAGCCAATTGTCAGGCCTTGTAATGATCTCCCAGTATATTCTCCAGTCTGAGAATCTTGCAGACTTGATTCCCTCTATTTGCTGACAAAATTAACATGCAAAGAACCGAAAATCTCTAAAGATGTATTTCAGTTTTATCATGCCCAAGTGCATTTTACAGACCATAAAATCACATAAAATGGAAAATCTTTCTCCTCAAATATTGGACAGACTATTCATGACTTCCCCTAACCAATGAGCAGAGGACAACATAGTCAATTTCTTGGTCCCATAGGATACTGTAGACCTTGGATTCCTAAAGTCTTCAAACTGGATGCCACTTTGTTATGATCTTACTAAACCTTTCTTACTTAAACCTTGCCCTTAACAGATGCACTAACTGTCTTCTGAACTTAAAGCTGCCTCCTTCAACCCTCACCCCATACCACATATTTAGACTCTCTAACTACTATCTACCTTTCTTTATATTTTTGACCCTGAATAACAATAATTTGAACTGTGCATATTCATTTACACACAGATATTTTTAAAATAAATACATTTGAAACAGTTTTTGATATTTGTGACAATCTAAAAAAGCTGGCATATGGATAAAATTAAGAAAGTGTTAGGCAGGTCATATACATGCAAAATATATGTAGATACAAATCTCTCCTTAGGTATAAGGTGAGAGATAGTAAATCTAAAATGAATAATGTCTTTGTTTTCTTACTGTTTTAAAACTTTGCTTTCAAAGAATTACATTACCACATAATATGTCTCTCATAATTGGAGAAACTGCATAACAGTATGTCATCACAAGTTTTTTTTTTAATGCAACAATGTTTTTAATACTTTATTATTAATATAACTATAATATTGTATGCCATAAAACTTTTAAAATGATTAATTCATTTGAGTATAGGGTAGGCTACCATAAAGTAGTCAAAATGCTGCTTCTGTATTATTAAAGCATGAATCATTATACTTGTAGATAATAATTTCTTTCCACAGTATCTTTTCATTTTTGATGTTTAGTGTTAGTAACACATATAACATCTGCAGTGTTTTGTATCATATAATTATATATATACTGACAGACAATTTATCTTATAAACAGACAACATACACTTGGATATCAATAAATACAATACAGTACTATAAGTGTATTGTCACGTCTTTATAAGTATCTTAATAACATTTTTTTCTAGTTTACTTTATTTTAAGAATGTAGTATGTGACTCATATAACACAAAAACATATATTGATTGATTGTTCATGTTGGTAAGGCTTCTGGTCAATAGTAGGCTATTAGCAGTTAAGCTTTAGATGAGTCAAAAGTTATTCACTGAGAATGAGTTTTTCACTGTGTTGGAAAGTAGGAGTACCTACTTCCCAAGTTGTTAAAAAATATCAAAAGATATTTAAGATTGGGACAAGCTTTGGGGACTGTAACTCAACAGCTCAGTGGACATTACAGATCCAACACTTATGGGTCCATCTTTCATCTGAACCTGAAATAAAAGCCTATATTATTTGTCTGCTATCAGGGGCAACAGCCATAGCAACAGTAGAGTTAGCTGAAGCCTCTGTACTTAATTCCTGCTTAACCTCAAAGTCCCACATGTGGGTTAGACCTTTACTTTTGAATAAAACATCTACCATTGTTATGCTTCTAAAAGGACCTTCTATGAAATGCTTCTCTTTTCACTCATGCATATTTCTATCATTGCAATATCTTAAACTGCTCTTTTTCTTACTTTCCCCAAAGAAGGATACCTCAATGATTGTCCTACACTTATACAGAATTTTCCTTCTCTCATTCTGTCCTCCTATAGACAATCTATTGGCTATAGAATTGTAAATGTATGAGTAGAGTTACTCACTTAAAAAATCATTTAAAAATACTTAGAAAGGCAAAATTCATGGGATGCTGTGGTGGATGTTATCACTAAAGTTTCCAAGACTGAAACCAATGCTTTCAAGAATTTTTGAAGGGTATGAGAATTTACCCTACTTACAAGCTTACAAGTTAGCTTGTCACAGTGTCAAGAAAATGATAGCAGAAAATAGAAAACTCCTGAATCAGGAAGAAAGGACAGTTTATCACTCAAAGCCCTAGCAGTAGTCTGTATATCAGGATATTTGAGTTAGTGCCTCTTGCCTCAAGTTCCGTGAGATCAAGGCAGATGGAATGAGATGGAAGTCTGTACAATTAACAGTTCCACTCCAGGAAAAGAAACATCATAGTAAGGAGTCCTCATCCTTTAGAAATGGGTGGTAAGCATGCTTGTTTGTTCTTTGCTCCAAAAGGAAATACTATACCTCTCTTCTCATGCTATTTTCTGCACAAACATTGTTCGAAAGATTGTTTAAACCAAATGCCTTCAACATCAGAGTTGTAAGATGTACAGAAGAAAGACAAACTCATGAAGAATTGTCGCTTCACAGTTATGAGAGGTGTAGAGTTAGAGAACTGAGTAAATTAAGATAGAGGTCACATAATGAGACTCACTTTCCCCTGAGGATCAAGTAAAGGACTATAAGAGAGACAATGAAGGACTGAGAATTTTCCATGGTGATCTCCACACATCCCTATCATTTCAGCTCATCCTCAAACTCCTCCTGCAATGACTTTACCTTCTAACACATCCTCTCATCTCTCCTGATAAAATCCAATTTGACCAATCAAAGGCAGAAAATCTACAATCAACTCTTTCCACTTCTGAGACTAATGTTTACTTTTTTTTTCAAACCGAGTTTATTTTCATGGTACCCTTCCTACTAAAGCCCCATAACATATTTCACCTTCTCCCCCAAATTCAGATGTTTAAGTATTGTCACATCTGATATTTTTAAAGAAAGACTAATGCCAATGGTGCTCTGATTGATTTTCTTTCATACTGTTTATCTATTTATATAATAAATATGCATTCATTTAACATATATTTATGTATCCAACTTGGATCTAAGATCTAGGATGGGGAAATGTGTTACTTGAGGTAAGTGGTCAGGAGAAACATGAAATTCAAAGAGAATTCTTAAAGATTATAATTGGGCCAGTCATGCTCAAATCTGAAAAGGAGTGGTCAAAGCCTAAGGCAAATAGTGAAACCAAAGCCTCCAACACTAAGGTTGCTAGAAATATATCAGAAAAACCATAGAGGCCATTTTGGCTAGTTATGACTCAGAAAACAAGATAAAAGTGTGAGTCATGCGAAATTGTATAGATTAGTAGTCATAACTTGAAGAGATAGACTGCTTGGAGGGAAAGCCCAGCTATGTCAGATTATAGAGCACACTGTTGGGAAAATAACATTTTTGTGACATGATATCCTCATATGCAAGATGGACATAATAAAAGTACCTAAATAATTGTACTTTTTTGAGAGGATTAAATTAATTGAGAGGATTAAATTGATTCATTCACATCTTGGTTGTGATATATACACACTCAATAAAAGTTATGGAAACTAATATCCAATACCAGATCCTGAAGGACCTTTTGCTCTGTGTTGTGCTAAGTCACTTCAGGAGTGTCTGACTCTGCAACCCTGTGGACTATAGCTCACCAGGCTCCTCTGTCCATGAGATTCTCCATGCAAGAATACTGGAGTGGGTTGCCCTTCTCCAGGGGATCTTTCTGAACCAGGTATCTAATCTATGTCTCCTTCATGAAGGATCTTCTAGAATTTGGTAAAAACATTTTGCATCAGTACCTTTACAAATCAAATGAAAATATGAAAATACAAAGATTTCCCTACATATGGTGTGTTTATCGGTTCAAGTTTTTAAACTTTAAGGTCAGGAAAACAGTAGCAGCAACACTATTTACCATAGCCAAGACATGGGAACAACCCCAGTGTCCATCAACATATGACTAGCAAAAAATTGTGATCTATGTATACAATATAATATTTACCAGTCATAAAAAGAATGAAATATTGTCATTTGAATCAACATGTATAAACCTAAAGAATATTATACTCAGTGAAGTCAGCCAGAGAAAGACAAAATATATCACTTATGTGTGATATAAATGAATCTGTATACAAAACAGAAACAATCTCACAGCCATAGAAAACAGACTCATAGAAAAAAGAGAAAAAGAAAAGGGATAAATTAGCTATCTGAGATTAATAGGCTCTAACTACTTTACATAAAATTGATAAGTAACAATAATTTACTGTATATAACAGGGAGTTACATTCAATATCTAGTAATAACTTATAATGGAAAATAACTTGAAAAAATATATACATATACATGTAACTGAATCACTTTTCTGCATATGTAAAACTGGCACAATATTATAAATCAACTATACTTCAATTTCTCTATATATTAATCCTGTCTCTTATACACATCTTCCTTTCAGGCATGAAAAAATTAAGTGGTAAGCAATAAAAAAGTTTAAAAATAGATTTGTTATTGATGGGAGAGGAGAAGGAATGATTATAAAGAAATTTTAACTCACTTTTAAGTATAGATCTTGTATGGACCAGCCTAAGTGAATTCAAATCTTCAAATAAAATTCATAATTATTCTTTGAAAGACAGCTATGAGAAAGTTAATTTACAACAACTGCCTTGTTTCTTGACTTTTTTTTAAAATTACTCCAAATCTCTAGTGTAAATTAGGGGTCATTTTTGATGTTGTCTATTCTATGATTTTGACAAATGTATAAGGAAATATATCCACTATTACAGTATATCATACAGAATAGTTTCACTGCCCTAAAAATCTTCAGTATTCTGCCTTTCCATGCTCGCTCTTCTCTAATTCCCAGCAACAATTGATCTTTTTATTATCATCATAGTTTTGCCTTTTCTAAAACATATAGTTGGAGTCATCCAGTATTTAGCCTTTCCAGTTTGGTTTCTTTCACTTAATAATATGCATTTAGGGATTCTCCATGTTTTTCATGACTTGATAACTCATTTGTTTTTAGCACTGAATAGTATCCCATTTTATGGATGTATCATGGTGTATTTGTCCATTCACCTACCAAAGGATACCTTGGTTATTTTCAAGCTTGGGCAATTATGGATGAAGCTGCTATAATCGTTCATGTGAAGGTTTTTGTGTGGCCATAAGTTTTCAACTCATGGGGTAAATTCCAAAAAAAACACAATTTCTTGATTTTTGTATCTGACAAAATTTTTACCCTTACTTGTTTCTAGAACATCCAAAGGGGCTCTATGGCATGACATATACATAAAACTGATTTTCTGCAATACATGTTTGGAAAAATTGTCAGGAAAGAACATTATATCCCTTGGTGAATATAAGAAAGTAGGTGAAGTGCCACCAAAAACAACATCATTCTGCTTTCTGTAGAGAGTAATTTCTACCATTGCCTAATGTAAGAGAGTAGTGGCATTTTAAATTTTAAAAGAAAAAAAAATCACATAATGCCTACTGATTAATATAACAGAGCACTCAGGCACTTTACTACAAAACCATTCTCTTACACATCCTGGAACTCTAAAGCATTAGTGTCTACAATTTTATATTTATAAATTTCTACTCCAGTTTGAAAAGGTCAATATTTTTAAAGTTTTTGTTAAAACAGAAAGACACTACAAAAATAAACAGAAATAAAATCGAAATTTGGGTCATTATAGTGTTTCATATAAAAATTCATAGTGACTGAATATATATGACAATATATCCATGCAAATTGTTTCCTAGTTACACTGAGGTAGATAGTTACACTGAATTCTACTAATGAATAATGCTCTGACAAATTCTAGTTATCTTCATTTTACATGTAATTAGGTTAACACTGTAAGCATTTACTTTCCAGAGTAAGGCCAGGGGAGTTAATGCTGTCTGGAGAAAGACTACAAGATACTTTTCAATAAATCCTTGCTGATTTTATTGTTTCATCATTGTTTGGCTTTAAGCCAAGTGTTGACAAGCAATGTATTATAAAAACATATTTGGGAAAAAATGAGATATAAAATACTCTGCTAATCTTATGAGAGATTTTGGCATAAGAGAAAAGTATATGCTTTAGGAACATACAGGTCTGGATTAAATTGATGCTTAATCATTTAATCACTCTGTAGCCACCTTCCCTGATGGCTCAGACGGTAAAGTGTCTGTCTACAATGCAGGAGATCCGGGTTCGATCCATGGGTCAGGAAGATCCGCTGGAGAAGGAAATGCCAATCCACTCCAGTACTATTGCCTGGAAAATCCCATGGACAGAGGAGCCTAATAGGCTACAGTCCATGGGGTCGCAAAGAGTCGGACACGACTGAACGACTTCACTTACTTACTTAGCCTTGAAAGAAAAAAAAAAAACCTTAAGCCACTGGAATTTAAGTTGAATTACCAATAACAATCGTTAGAAAGATTAAATGAGGTAATGTATAGAAAAGTAGAAAAGTAGCTCTAGTCAAGGTCACTTTTCTTGTCAAGGTCATCA
This sequence comes from Cephalophus harveyi, assembly GCA_006410635.1. Classification (NCBI taxonomy): domain Eukaryota; kingdom Metazoa; phylum Chordata; class Mammalia; order Artiodactyla; family Bovidae; genus Cephalophus; species Cephalophus harveyi. The sequence continues at coordinate 14,154 of SJYT01080949.1, read as the reverse complement.
ATTGCTTTCATGTTGCCAAATGCAAGGGTAAATTCTCAGTCTTCATTGTATTTGAAGTATCAGTGACTTTTGACAGAATTGATTACTTCTGTTTCTGTGAAACTTTTTCTTTATTCAGATTCCAAGGCCCCATACCCTCTTTGTTTTCCCCGATTTAGCTGATCACTCCTTCTAAAACTTCTTTTCTGGTATTTTATCTCCCTGATAAGGGAATTTCTCTTCTATTCTCTATCTGCATTCACAGATCTATGCTGATGAACCCTAAATTTATATTTTCAGCCCTGACCTCTTCCCCCAAATCTAGATCCATACATAACACTATCTTTTAGTCATGTCCACTTTGATGTCTAATAGATAACCAGTAGGTGGCTGAAACTTAATATTATCAAAAACTTAATTATGGATATTCTTCTCTCAAATGTGTTCCAGCTACTGTCTTACTCATCTTGTTTTTTGGCAACTTCAATCCATCAGTTGCTCAATGCAAAACCTTAGATCTATGTTTTCAGTTCAGTTGTTCACATACCACATCTAATGAATCAAGAAATCCTGATAGCACCCACTGGCTCTAACTCCAAAGTTATATAGAATCTCACCACTTCGCTGCCCCTCCAGTGCTGACCTCCTATCCAATCAGCATTATGGCTCCTATAGATTTAAGCATTAACATCTCATCAATTTTCCCTGTCTCTGCCCTTGTTTCCCTATAGCATATTACAAACACTTTGTATAGTATCAGTTCAGTTCAGTTCAGTCACTCAGTCGTATCTGATTCTTTGCAAATCCATGAACCACAGCACGCCAGGCCTCCCTGTCCATCACCAACTCCCAGAGTCCATCCAAACCAACGTCCACTGAGTCAGTGATGCCATCCAGCCATCTCATCCTCTGTCATCCCCTTTTCCTTCTGCCCTCAATCTTTCCCAGCATCAGTGTCTTTCCAAATGAGTCAGCTCTTCGCATCAGGTGGCCAAAGTATTGGAGTTTCAACTTTAACATCAATCCTTCCAATAAACACCCAGGACTGATCTGCTTTAGGATGGACTTGTTGGATATCCTTGCAGTCCAAGGGACACTCAAGAGTCTTGTCCAACATCATAGTTCAAAAGCATCATTTCTTCTGTGCTCAGCTTTCTTTATAGTCCAGCAAAGCAATTAAAATAATGCTTTAAAAATCAACATAATAGCATGTCAGTTTGGAGAAGGCAATGGCACCCCACTCCAGTACTCTTGCCTGGAAAGTCCCATGGACAGAGGAGCCTGGTGTGCAGCAGTCCATGGGGTCGCTGAGAGTCGGACACGGCTCAGTGACTTCACTTTCACTTTTCACTTTCATGCGTTGGAGAAGGAAATGGCAACCCACTCCAGTGTTCTTGCCTGGAGAATCCCAGGGACGGGGGAGCCTGGTGGGCTGCTGTCTATGGGGTCGCACAGAGTCGGACACGACTGGAGTGACTTGGCAGCAGCATGTCAGTCCTTTACTCTATACCCTGCAGTGCATCCCCATTTCTTTAAGAATGTGCTTCTAAGTCGCTTCAGTCCTTTCGGTCTCTGTGCAACCCATGGAATGCAGCCCATCAGGTTCCTCTGTCCATGGGATTCTCTAGGCAAGAAGACTAGAGTGTGTTGCCATGCCCTCCTCCAAGGGATCTTCCTAACCCAGGGATCGAGCCCATGTCTCTTAAGTCTCCTGCATTGTCAGGAGAGTTCTTTACCACTAGAACCACCTCTCCATTTCTGTAAGAATAACTTCCATTAATGACCCATAATTCCCTACATGATACTTTCTCCCACTCCTTTCTGTCTTTTCTCTGTTACTATCCCAGACACTTAAAATGCTCCACTGTAGGGCCTTCTAATAGTCCTCTAAAACACCAATCCACATTCCAACATCAGAGATGTTGAACTGGTTGTTCACTCTTACTGGAGGTCCTTTTCCACATAGGTGTACAGCTAATCCCCTCCATCCCTTCAAGTCTTGGCTTAAATGTTAATTTCTTAATGACACAAATGAATCATCTCTACCCTCCACCTTCCTATACCAGATCTTATATATCCTGCCTTACTCTGTTCCTTTTCAAAACATTTACTTCACTGTAGATCATTTACTGATGAGGTGCCAAATCATGCTTTCAAAGGAAAAAATACTAGTGATATCTGTCATCACTGTAGAAAGGAGATATTTGTTGTCTCAAACTCAGTATATTGTGCCTACTTATTTTTCAGCCATTATACACGTGGGATCTCAGAACATACTCTCTAAGATTAACATCACTTTTAAAATGTATATTGATTCTCTGGTTCTTGGCCATCTGCTGTCCTCTGACTTAGTATTCTGTTTAATTTAGAGGTAACATTAGGTAGGTTCCTGGAGAAGGAAATGGCAACCCACTCCAGTATTCTTGCCTGGAGAATCCCATGGACGGAGGAGCCTGGTAGGCTACAGTTCATGGGGTCACAAAGAGTCGGACACGACTGAGCGACTTCACCTTAGGTAGGTTATCATTTGATATTTATGCTTTGTGAGAATTTAAAGATAGCTAGACTTAATTTAGCAGTCCAAAAGAGATTACCATGATCATCCCAGTGATTGAGAGACTGTTTCTATCTGTGCTCATTTTTCTAAATCTATTGTTCATTTTTTTTTTCTCATTTTTAATCTTAGAATAGTCACCCTTGGCATGTAACTTGTGCTGACAAGACCACAGGTAGAGCCTCTAAAGCTTATAAAATTGCAGAATCTTAAGGAAAGCAGGTTTAGCATGTTTACCAGACTCTTTAAAAAACCTAATAAGAATATGAGCTCTTACATGTTTTTAATTAAGGGCCAAGATCTTAGCTTAATACAGTAGTTATTTGTGTGGCCCCTCCTAAGTGCCATCAGGAAATTTTGCTTTTTGCTCTTTTAGATTTAACACAATAACAATAACAACTCATTGTCTTGTGGACAAGGCAAATTGACAATATGAAGTAGTTTTTGTTGCTTGTTCTTCTATAATAAAGCTCCTGATCTCTAGGAAAAAAGAAAATATACCAAATTTAAAATAGTCATTTTAATATGGGAATTATTTTTAATATTAATGTCATCATTTTATTGTTTGACAATAAAGTATTTAGAAATCAAGAAAATATTAGCTAAAATCTACAATGGAGGTATTCAAAGTTTTAAAAATATAAACCATGCTTAAATATACAGTATATATAATAACCTGTCATATGAAAAAAGACATTAGCAATTATTTTGATAAACAAATGATATACTGAACAACCGTTGAGTTTCATCCTTTGTAGCCTAATTTACTTTTTGATACCTTATTAAAATACCCATTAAATACTGTTAAAGATTGAACATCTAGTGCCATATTAATGATTATAAAGAATATAATCAGAAGTTTAATAAAGGATGTTTCATTGCTAACCACTTTCTAACTTCCATACCCTCCCCCCATCTTTCATTTCTGCCTTATATCTTGGTAAGTCTTAATATAGCTGGTATTAATTTCAAACTATTAAAGCCCCAGCCCACATGAAGTTAGGAATCCTCACCCCAGTTCCTTCCCCAAACACAGTAAAAACAAAGTCAGTCTTTTTGCCCTGTTCTCTCAAGCCATTTTCAAACCTGCTTGGGAGGCTGCCTTGTTCTCCCCAAAATCTTTTTTTGTGTGTGTGCTATTAATAAATATTTTTCATAATTTTCGTATTAAATGTGTGACATCTCCAAATCTTAAAAAAATTGGCATAGGGGATTACAAATCCATTCCTTTATCACAGCATGACCACAACAAGGAGACAAATTGAACAACAATGAAGTACAAGAAAATGCTCTCAATGAAATTCATATCTGAGTTTTTAAGTTAGTGACATCCACAGAGCAAAAAAACATAAATAACAGTGACATGAAACTAATAATTATAACATATTAACACATAAATGGACTTCCCAGGTGGCTCAGTGGTAAAGAATCTGCTTGTCAAGCAGAAGACGTGGGTTCGATCCCTGAGTCAGGAAGATTCTCTGGAGAAGGAAACAGCTATCCACTTCAGTATTCTTACCTGGGAAATCCCATGGACAGATAAGTCTGGTGGTCTACAGTCCATGAGGTTGCCAAGAGTTGGACACAACTTAGTGCTAACAACAACTCATGATTTATTTACATAAATATAATAAATTAGCATCATGTTGACATACTAGAAGGATCAATAGGCGTAAGTTAAAAAAAAAAATCTATGCCTATCAACTAAATAGTTATGTGATTTGAGGCAAGTTACTACATATTCTAGCAAATGTTTCAATTTCTATTAAACAAGAAATTGAAAGAGCACCATATTTCTTTTCAGTCTTATGATTTGTAAATTTGCCTTTTATTTTCAAGGAGAATTCTTTAAAAAAAAAAACACAGTACTAACAATGAAAATATTCTTGGCCATGATATTGAGAAACAACAAAGGAATGAGGATGTTGCAAACAAACCAATCAGGAAGGAATTCACCACCAAAATATACAAACAGATCATACAGCTCAATATCCAAAAATTGAATTGAAAAATGGGTGGAAGATCTAAATAGATATTTCTCCAAAGAAACCATACAGATGGCCAGAAAACACATGGAAATATGCTCAGCGTCACTAATCATTAGAAATCCAAATCAAAGCTACAATGAAATATCATCTCCCACTAAACATGGTCCACTGAAGAAGGAATGGCAAACCACTTCAGCATTTTTGCCTTGAGAACCCCATGAACAGTATGAAAAAGCAAAAAGATATGACACTGAAAGATGAGCCCCCCATGTCAGTATGCACCAGAGAAGAGTGGAAAAATAGCTCCAGAATGAAGAAGCTAAGCCAAGTGGAAACAATGTCCAGTTGTGGATGTTTCTGGTTGTGAAAGTAAAGTCTGATGTTTTCAAGAACAATACGGTATAGAAACCTGGAATGTTAGGTCCGTGGATCAGGGTAAATCAGATGTGGTCAAGCAGGAGATGGGTAAGAGTGTACATCAATATTTGAGGATGGATGGGAATGGAAGAATTGAATTCAGATAACCATTAAATTTACTTTCATGGGCAAGAATTCCTTAGAAGATATGGAGTAATCCTCATAGAAAGACTCAACAAAAGAGTCTGAAGTGCAGTATTTGGGTACAATCTCAAAAACAGTAGAATGATCTCAGTTCATTTCCAAGGCAAATCATTCAACATCACAGTAATCGAAATCTATGCCCCAACCACTAAGGCTGAAGCTTGAGCTGAACGATTCTATGAAGACCTAAAAGGTTTTCTAGAACTAACATCAAAAAAAAGATGTCCTATTCATCATAAGGGATTGGGAGGCAAAAGTGGGAAGTCAAGAAATACCTGTCAGAATGGCCATCATCAAAATGGCCATTTTGTTGATGCAAACAATAAATATTGGAAAGGATGTGGAGAAAAGGGAACCCTTCTACACTCTTGTTGGGAATCCAAATTGGTACAGCCACTATGGTGAACAGAATAGAATTCCCTTAAAAAGCTAAAAATAAAAGTACCATATGACATGGCAATCCCACCCTTAGGTAGATACCTGGAGAAAACCATAATTTGAAAAGATACATGTATCCTAGTGTTCACTGTAGCACATTTTACAATAGCCTGGACATGGAAGCAGCCTAAATGTCCATCAAATATACAATGGAATATTACTCAGCTATAGTAAAGAACAAAATAATGTCATTTGCAGCAGCATGTGTGGACATAGAGATTATCATATTGAATGAAGTAAGCCAGACACATATGGCTTATGTGTGGAATCTAAAAAAAATAATAATAATAATAAAGATACAAATGAAGTTAGTTATGAGACAGAAGTAGAGTCACAGAGGTAGAAAACAAACTTATAGTTACCAGAGGATGGAAGGGGAGAGATAAATTGGAAGATTGGGTTTGACATATACACATTACTATATATAAGATAGATAACTAATAAGAACCTATTGTATAGCCCAGGGAACTCTAGTCAATAGTCTGTATAGGAAAATAACCTACAAATTAGTGGATATTTGTATATGTATAAGTGATGTACTTTTGCTGTACACCTGAAACTAGCACAACATTGTAAATCAACTATACTTCAATAATTTTTTTAAAAGAATAAGGGTAGCATTTCCTTTCCAAAGGAGAAAGCATATTGTAGAAGATGTGTGATCTAATATACAAAATAGGTAGTTTAATATGCTATTGAACCAGATTAAGCTGGATATACAACAAATCAAAAGTGAGTACAGGGAATAAGTGAGATAAACAAGTTCCTAGTTGGCATTCAGACTAAAAATTTTGAGGAGGAATGTACATTATAACAGTGTTTTAGTTAATCTTGTAAGTCCAATATTGTGAAAAACTCTGTCACTTGCTCTGAGACTAGCAAATGTTTTGATATTAAGGCAAAACACTGGAATAAAATTATAATGATTTCAAGAAAAATTATAAACAACTCAACAAGCCACATCTTTCTTTACAGAAAGCTTTTTATGAGCTAAATTAAACAAATGAGCATTTAATAAGAAAACTGAAGAAGAAGATCAGAGACTCCCTTTCCTTTATGAACTTATGCGAAACCCCTCAAATCTTAAAAAAAAAAAAAAAATTAAAAGTCAGTATGGTCTAAGAAATAAAGTGAATTAACTTGCAGCTTTGATTCTATTTGTAAGAATTAATACACAACTTTGACTGAAACCTTAATAATTTCTATATTTAGTTTTCCAAAGTCTTTCAGAAAATATGAAGACAAGAAACAAAACTTTGCTTCTTGTTAAAACCTACTCTCAAAGCCCAGAGACATTTTTAAAGTTAATTTTATAATTAATGGATTCAAGGACTTTTAGGGTTAATCACTAATGAGAATTTCTAAGGAAATTGAATGGAAAAATGGATACAGTCAATCAACAAGCATGTACTAATTAGCTTACACAGGTCAAACGTGGCTTTGTGTGTTAAATATATATATATATATATATATATATATCATTGAAAGAAGACCAAGTGAGAATACCCTGAGTCACAAACAAGTTTTATATGTTCAAAGAAAGAAGAACATGAGCTAAAAGAAGAGAGGAGAAGGTGAAGGTTGCAATAAATGAAGTGGCTGAGGCAATCAAGGACATATAACATCAGTCTTCAGGCCTAGAAAAATTCTAAATTTTATTCTAAGTGGGCAGAAATCATTTCCATCCCTACAAAAATCCTTTATCTTGCTCTTCTATGGATATGTTCACTTTGATTTTGTCCCTTACGCATCCTAGCAAATACTATTCTCTCCTCACTTGCTCTTATTTTATTATTTCAATAATGTTTAAATGCAATTCTACAGTGTAATTATTGATATTGATTTTTTTTTTTTCCACTCAGTGAATTTGGCGATTCATCCAGGTCATTGTGCATGTCAATAGTCCATTCATTTTCATTGCAGAGTAATGTTCCTTACAATGGATATACCATAGTTTGTGTAACCACTTATTAAAAGAGATCTTGGTTGCTTTTATGAACAGAATTTCTATAAACATGTATGTTCAAGTTTTTATGTGAACATAGGTTTTCATTTATCTGGGATAAATATACAACAGTACAATTTCTGGGTCATAGTATCATTATAGGTTTAGCTGTTTTTTGTTTTTAACAGTTAAACCATTACCCAGAGTGGCTGTTCCATTTAACATTCTCATCAGTAAGAAACAAGTGTTCCAATGTCTCTGTATCCTCAGAACATTTAATATTATATATATATATATATATTAATTTTAGCTATTCTGTAGATATGTATTAATATTTGATTGTGATTATAGTTTGCATTTTCCTAGTGGCTCATGCTGTTGAATATTTTTAGGTAGTTAGGATATTGGCTCAGAGGTTAAAGCATCTGCCTCCAATGCGGGAGATCCGGGTTCGATCCCTGGGTCGGGAAGATCCCCTGGAGAAGGAAATGGTAACCCACTCCAGTATTCTTGCCTGGAGAATCCCATGGACGGAGAAGCCTAGTAGGCTACAGTCCACGGGGTCGCAAAGAGTCGGACACGACTGAGCGACTTCACCTTCACCTTCAGGATAGGAAAAAGAAGTCCAGAATGGCAGTGGCTAAAAGACAAAGAAGGGAAAAGCCTGTGAAAATAGAACAAAGGGTGGTCTGAGGACCAGAGTGAGGACCTCAAGTAAAACAAACAGCCCTCTTAGCTAGCCCAATTTACATAGGGCAGGCCCAGGGGAGGGAAAAAAAAAAACAACATATGAAAAAGGTGCCAAAATTGAGGGGGAGGGGGTTCTCTTCTCTTCCGGTCTTTTGGGTTGACCCACCCTCATGCCTAGAGGATGCATTTTCCTTTGCTTTCTAACTAAAAATTGAGCTGTAACATGAAGCTGTAACACTGGTCCATCCATCACTTCAATTTTTTGCTGTGACTGAGGAAATTTACACGGGGCTGTAAAACTGGTCTGTCACTTCAAATTTTTGCTGTGGTGAGACAGAATTGAGGAAATTACACACTCCCCTGACAATATCTTCTTGTGTTCTTATTTGTCATCCAAGTATTTTTTTCAGTGAAATGCCTCTTTGCACATTTTCCTCATTGTTTAAATAGAATTTTTATTAATTAATCAGAATGTTTATTTTTAACTTGAGTTTTGAGAGGTTTTTAGTCTACTCTAGGTATTAATCTTGTATAGGTTATATAGTTGTCTATTAGTTCATGCTCCTTTATGAGTTAGCAATTATTAACTCAAATTAACTCAACAGTTAATATTAACCAGCTTTATTTCCTTCACTCTCAATAATTAAAGGACCCACTGATGGAGGATGGTGCCAGTCTGATATAAAGAAGATAATGCAAGTCATAGAATAAAAGAGTGATTAGTTAAAGGTCACAGTCATAAAGGGAAATAGAAATACTAGATCATAGAGGGAAGATGAGAAGATATGATCTATGAAGGATGGCCATGGGCTTTTTGCATATGTTTCTGATAATTTCTTTCCAATTTTACTGAGATACAACTGACATAGTACATTGTATAGGTTTAAGGTGTCTTGCATAATGATTGAACATATACATTTGTTACAAAATAGTTACTACAAAATAGTAACTACAAAATAGTTACTACTTTGCTTTCTAACTAAAAATTGAGCTGTAACACGAAGCTGTAACACTGGTCCATCCGTCACTTCAATTTTTTGCTGTGACTGAGGAAATTTACACGGGGCTGTAAAACTGGTCTGTCACTTCAAATTAGTGACACTAATACTAGTGACAACTAGTATTAGTTTACATCTATCACCTCTCAGAGTAACAAGATTTTTTCCTCATTATGAGATCTTATAAAATCAACTCTTAGCAACTTTCAAATATACAATACAGTATTGTCAACAATAGTGATCATGCTGTACATTATACATCCAGAACTCACAACTGAAGTTTGTACCTTTTGACCCCCTTCACCCATTCTGTCTACTCCCCACCTCCAGTAACTACAAATCTTATCTGCTTCTTTGAGTATGGTATGTCTAATCCCACATATAAGTCAGATCATACAGTATTTTTTGTGAGATCATATTTTGTCTGACTAAGTATATTGCCTTCAAGAGCCACCCTGTCAATGTAAATGACAGGATTTCCTTTTTTTTTTTTTTTTATGGTTGAAGCTTTGATAGGATGAAAGACAACCTCATGAAATTATTTAATAAAGATTTTTGCTTCATATTCTGGATTCTGAATTTCTTTATAATGTACTCTAGTTGGAATTTTATTAAAATAAATATACAGAGGTACTCTTAATTCTTCCTATTCCTATTCTGATAAACCAGTCAAATGTTAAAGTCAGGCTTTATACTAAGTAAAAATTTTTTAAAAGAAAGACTATTGCTGAAACATAGGGATTCAACTTCTGAAGTGAGGCTTTATTTAGTTTTCTCGTGTTTATAAATATTTTTCTAATGCTAAAATTTGACTTTTATGAACAGCTGAATGACATTAGAACTGCCTGTAGAATAGTGCCAAATGAAAACAAAAGCTAGAACCCAAGAGGGCAAACAGATAAACAGAAAGAAACAAATTAGGGCCAAATCATTTTTTTAAAAACCTCAAGAGGTGACCTTTTTATTTAAAAAAAAAAAAAAATCCTAAGAAGTGATGAAGAAGATTTTTCTCTTCCATGGTGACTTTTTTAGAACTCAGCTTTGGCATACACACATATATATATAGCAGTGTTTTATAATACTCATTAAAATAAGTTCAAATGACAATGCTAGATATCATTGTCATTTATAAGGAAAGATTAAAAAATTCTTCCAATATGAGCTAGCGAAATGACTTCTTTAATACAGATTCTAAAAATAAAATAATTAATAAAGTAAGCACACCTTAACTGTTGTTGTTTAGTTGCTAAATCATGTCCAACTCTCTGTGACCACATGGACTGTGGCCCTCCAGGCTCCTCTATCCTTGAGATTTTCCTGGCAAGAACACTGGAGTGGGTTGCCATTTCCTTCTCCAGAGGATCTTCCTGACCAGGGTTCAAACCCATGACTGCTGCTGCGTCTCCTGCATTGCAGGTGGCTTTTGTATGGCTGAGCCAATGGGGAAGCCCTAACTGTTAATCCACTGGATTAATTTCCTGTAAGTCATTCAACATGAAAAGGGAAAAATAAATGGCTATGTAAATTGGAAAAAAAGGAATGCCTTGAGCAAAGCTAAGCTCATTAAAAGAAAAAGCTGTATTCAACTTAGAGAAACCTGCTATTCATAGCAAAAGGTCTACGGTTTCTTTATATTCCCTAACATTTTTTCAGGACAAGTCTTTGTGTAAATAACAAATTCAGTTCTAATAGCATTACACAAGGACACAATTACTCAAGTAGGTCAAATTTTGACCTTTTATTGTATTCACAGGACTTACTCTATGCACATTAACCTAAAACTTCATGCAAACATGAGAAATGGCATATTGTTTTTGTTAAGTTAAAAGAATGAGATCATTGTTTGGAAACACTTCTCGTGATTATGTCCAGAATAATGATGGCTAAAATAAACCACTGGCAAGGCAATTATCTTTGTCTCATTATTTTTTTCTTAGCACCTACTGATTCATTCATCATCTCATCTACTTCTCATCCTTCTGTTGTTCTATCTTACTATAGAAATGAGAAGTACAAATACTATTAAATCTACTAATTATCTAGTCATTGCTAGCATTGAATATCATTCACAGTTGAAATAATCTTCCTAGTAAAAAAATATGTTAGACTTTAAGAAATGCAGAATCCAACCTCTATTGTAATTATTAATAAATAAATACGTACATGGATAGCAATATAGATGAAGATGCATGTACCTGTAAGTTAAATGTATGTACAGATATTCTCAGCAGTTATTTTAAATGATGATGTAATTTTATAGAGTTTTAGGGCTTCCTTAGCTTTCCTAGTGGCTCAGTTGGTAAAGAATTCACCTGCAGTGTGGGAGACTTGGGTTCAACCCCTGGGTTGGGAAGATCTTCCGGAGGAGGGCATGACAGCCTATTCTAGTATTCTTACATGGAGAATTCCTATGGACAGAGGAGCCTGGCAGACTGCAGTCCATAGTGTCACAGAGTCAGACATGACTGAGCAACTAAGCACCTCACAGCACATAGTTGTTTAGATGTTTACATTGTGCACATATAGTAATATCTATATATTTGTAGCTTTATGGATACTTAGTTTAATAGTTATCTAAGTGATAATACATAAATGTATCAGTAAAAAGACAAAAGATAACTGTGTAAATCAACATGTAAGTTTGTAGAGCTTTTCCTCAATTTGCTCAATGTATGGGACTTAAATGGCATACTCAAATCTCTTGCTATATCAATCATCTGAGAAACATCTTGCCTACTTTTGGTTTGTTAATATGCCAAATCTTCTGTGTATATTAAAGAGAAGGGTGTGAGAGTGTCACTGAGAAGGAAGAAATGCAAGATGAGTGAAAGTGCAGATACATAGCATGATTGATAGAAGAGCAAAAGAATGATTTAAAGACATTAGAGATGAAGTTCTAATTTCATGGTATTGATTTTTTTTCAAACATGAATGATTTAAGATTACTGAGTAACATGAGTTAGTTTTTGCTTACTGAACTTTTTTTCTTAATATACTCAAATAGTACCATGACTCATCCATCTATTAATATTTTCTATTAGCATTGCCACCTTACTNTTTTTTTTCAAACATGAATGATTTAAGATTACTGAGTAACATGAGTTAGTTTTTGCTTACTGAACTTTTTTTCTTAATATACTCAAATAGTACCATGACTCATCCATCTATTAATATTTTCTATTAGCATTGCCACCTTACTTTTGTATTGGGAATTCATTTTCACCATGACAGGTAATTTATCATGATATTTTAAAATAAAAATTCATTGGCAAAGAGACAATATGGAGATCACATTGATATTGGAATTCTGTTTTGGAGGAGATGATAGATGTGAGGGCTATGTGTTTCAGACAGAAAACAGTAATTACATGGCATTTAGGAATTCACTAACTTTAGTCTATAAACACATCACTAAAATTTTTAGCTGGGTATTTCTTTTTAATCTTGAATCAAAACCAATTTGTCAAAAATGTAAAGTCATGTCTAGTGGGTAGGTGAGGAGATACCATTTCAGATGTTGAAATTCACTCAAAAATTTGTCAAATTTCACAAATAGAATCTAGTGTTTCTGAGAATGCAGGCCTTATCAATGATGAAGTAAAACATATATTTGAACTATTGCCAAATTTTCACTAAAAGCTAGAAAAATTGCCCAGGGTTGTGTCTCCAATGTAGGAAAGGAAAAAAAAAAAAAAAAAAAAAAAATGGAGGGCATGACAGCCTATTCTAGTATTCTTACATGGAGAATTCCTATGGACAGAGGAGCCTGGCAGACTGCAGTCCATGGTGTCACAGAGTCAGACATGACTGAGCGACTTTGGATAGCTTTATGGATAGTAGCTTTATGGATACTTAGTTTAATAGTTATGTAAGTTATAATACATAAATGTATCAGTAAAAAGACAAAAGATAACTTTGTGTAAATCAACATGTAAGTTTGTAGAGCTTTTCCTCAATTTGCTCAATGTATGGGACTTAAATGGCATACTCAAATCTCTTGCTATATCAATCATCTGAGAAACATCTTGCCTACTTTTGGTTTGTTAATATGCCAAGTTTTCTGTGTATATGGGAGAAAGACAAGGGTGTGAGAGTGTCACTGAGAAGGAAGAAATGCAAGATGAGTGAAAGTGTAGATACATAGCATGATTGACAGAAGAGGAAAAGAATGATTTAAAGACATTAGAGATGAAGTTCTAATTTCATGGTATTGATTTTTTTTCAAACATGAATGATTTAAGATTACTGAATAACATGAGTTAGTTTTTGCTTACTGAACTTTTTTTCTTAATATACTCAAATAGTACCATGATTCATCCATCTATTAATATTTTCTATTAGCATTGCCACTTTACTTTTGTATTGGGAATTCATTTTNATGAATGATTTAAGATTACTGAATAACATGAGTTAGTTTTTGCTTACTGAACTTTTTTTCTTAATATACTCAAATAGTACCATGATTCATCCATCTATTAATATTTTCTATTAGCATTGCCACTTTACTTTTGTATTGGGAATTCATTTTCACCATGACATGTAATTTATCATGATATTTTCAAATAAAAATTCATTGGCAAAGAGACAATATGGAGATGACATTGATATTGGAATTCTGTTTTGGAGAAGATGATAGATGTGAGGGCTATGTGTTTCAGACAGAAAACAGTAATTACATGGCATTTTGGAGTTCACTAACTTTAGTCTAAAAACACATCACTAAAATTTTTAGCTGGGTATTTCTTTTTAATCTTGAGTCAAAACCAATTTGTCAAAAATGTAAAGTCATGTCTAGTGGGTAGGTGAGGAGATACCAGTTCAGATGTTGAAATTCACTCAAAAATTTGTCAACTTTCACAAATAGAATCTAGTGTTTCTGAGAATGCAGGGCTTATCAATGATGAAGTAAAACATATATTTGAACTATTGCCAAATTTTCACTAAAAGCTAGAAAAATTGCCGAGGGTTGTGTCTCCAATGTAGGAAAGGAAAAAAAAAAAA
>SJYT01080933.1:39332-88706 GCA_006410635.1 Cephalophus harveyi | reverse complement strand
AAGGCCAATGATGTTGTGCCTATTGGTATACCTTCTTTGGTGAACCATCTCTTCAAATCTTTTGTCCATTTTAAAATTAGGTTGTTTTCTTATTTTTGAGTTTTCATTTTATATGTGGATCCAAGTCCTTTACGAATATTTTCTCCAAGTCTATGATTTGCATTTTTACTTTATTAACAGTGTCATTTTGAGAATAAAAATGTTTTTATGAATTTCAGTTAGTCAATATTTTTCTTTTATAGATTGTGGTTTTGATGTATCTAAGAACTCTTTCTCTAACTTAAGACCACAAAGATTTTCTCTTACGCTTTCTTCCAAAATTTTTATAGTTTTACCACTTATATCTATGGTACAGCTAAAGGTAAATTTGGTATAAGATATGGGATATAGATCAAGGTGCTTTATTTCTACATATAGGTGTTCAGTGGTGATGCAAGCTGTAGTTTTTTTTTTTAATGCCTTATGTCAGATTAAGGAAATATCCTTTCATTCTTAGTTTATTATGAACTTTTATCATCAATGGTTGTTGATTTTTTTCAAGTACTTTTTCTGAATCTGTTTAAAGTATCTATTTAAAGTATCATGTGGTTTTCTTTAACCTGTTAATATTGTGAAATATATTGATTGATTATTCTATGTTGAACTGGTCTTCCATTTCTGGGATAAACTTCACTTTGTTGTAACTTATTACTCTTTTATATGTTGCTACATTTGATAATATAGTGTTGAGGATTTTTGTCATTGTGTTCATGAGGTTTCTCGGTCTGTTGTATTCTTTTCTTGTAATGTCTTTGTCTAGTGTTGGTATCAGAATAATGAAAAGTGAAAGTGTTAAGTTGCTCAGTCGTCTCAGATTCTTTGAGACCCCATGGACTGTAGCCTGCTAGGCTTCTCTGTCCATGGACTTCTCCAGGAAAGAATACTGGAGTGAATTGCCATTCCCTGCTCCAGGGGATCTTCCTGACCCAGGGATAGAAACTGGGTCTTCTGCATCGCAGACAGATTCTTTACTTTCTGAGCCATCAGGCTGATTTCTTAAAAAGAGTTGGGAAGTGTTTCTGCCTCTCCTATCTTCTAAAACAGTTTGTATAGAATTCATTTACTTCTTTCTTAAATGTTTTGCATAATTTGTCAGTGGAACCAGTTTTCTTTGCGGGAAGACATTTAACATATAAATTAAATTTCTTTTAATAGTTATAGAACAATTCAGGTTATCTATTCTGAGTGAGTTTTGATAATTTGTGTCTTTTGAGGATTTTGTCAATTCAATCTGTTATAGGATTTGTGAGCATATGTTTTTATTCTTTTAATTTCTTCACGGTCTGTAGAAATATCCCCTTTTTCACTGCTGATACTGGTAAATTGGGTTTTCTCTCTTTCTCTTGGTCAGGCTTGCTGAAACTTGATCAACTAGAATGATCGTTTCAAACTGCATGCATTTTAAACAAAAATCTCCAAAGATTCTGATACTAATCACTCTAATGTGTCAATCTATGGCCTACAAAGTACTCACTATTAATAAGAAGCAAATCCAAAATAAGATTTATGTTTAAATTAGAGTTCATATGATTTACTTAACTCTAACCTGTCTCATCACCTATGGCATCATTTTGCTACGTTAATTTAAATGTCACTTAATTGTTAGAATCAACTTTATCTAGAAAACTCACCAAACACTTCAAATGAGTAAATGGGATGGGCTTTCATCTTTCCAAAATACACATTGCTGCTGCTGCTGCTAAGTCGCTTCAGTCGTGTCCAACTCTGTGTTACCCCACAGACGGCAGCCCACTGGGCTCCGCCATCCCTGGGATTCTCCAGGCAAGAACACTGGAGTGGGTTGCCATTTCCTTCTCCAATGCACGAAAGTGAAAAGTGAAAGTGAAGTCGCTCAGTCGTGTCTGACTTGGCGGCCCCATGGACTGCAGCCTACCAGGCTCCTCCGTCCATGGGAGTTTCCAGGCAAGAGTACAGGAGTGGGATGCCATTGCCTTCTCCGAAAATACACATTACTTAATCTTTATTTATACTTTAAACAGCTATGGACATTTTTCAGAGTAAAATATTAAATATCTTAATTACTAATTTTTCTTAGCCAAAGAATTACTATGGTTCACATGACCCTGAGTTAAAAAATAAAACTATGGGAACTGCAGGAGGTGATATCAAATGTTTTTCAGATGTCGTTTAAAATTGATTATTTCTTCATATACTCTTGCTGACTTGAGGAAAACAAAGTAGGGCTCAAGAAATGATCTAAGTATCTGAGCTATTAAAATTCAGATGCTTTTGACCCTACATGCAAAATGCCAAGATAAATGAGCTGGAAAATGCCCAATGCTTATCCTGTTTTTGGAGGTTCCAAAATTTATGACTAAGTTATTTTCTGTAAGTCTAGGACCAATTGCTGCTGTTCCCATAATGCTTAAAGTGATTATACCATTGTACTGAATTTAAAAAAGAGTAATCTATATTTTAAGCTATGGCTTATTTTCAAAATCTGACTTGATAAAATAAAGATGTTGGAATAAAAGACATCCTAAGAAATATTTATCAAACTTCCACTTTTTCTTTTGATGAAAATATTTTTCACAACAGAAATTTACCTTGAAATCCTCTAAAATCAGATTCATTTTCCTATCCTCTTAGCATATTTTAAAAATCCTCAAAGCACATGTCTGCTGCCCCGTAAAACCCTTTCTCTAACACACTACATAAAGTCAGGGCAATCATATTTGTCAGCTTAGATGATAAATTATAATGTCACTCTACATAAAATGAGTTTGAGTCAAACTACTAATATACAATCAGACATTCATTAGAGCAAATACTACCGACCAACACTAAATGCATAGCAGTCAAGCAATAAAAGGACTTAACGTCTTCTGCTTTTAAAGAAATGATATTATCATATGGTGGTGTATATAAGCACTACTTATCAATTAACAAGACAGAGTTTTTTAAAGTACCATTACTTAAATGCTTAAAAGAGTATAACTGAAAGAAGAACACTGAGTATAAAATAAAGTCTTGGCAGCATAAGAACAGAAAAACATATCCATTATGGTCCCTACTCTATCTTGACACCTAGCAAATGCTTAGAATAAAAAAACTCAACAATAAAACTTAACAAATACTTGTCTGCTGGATGTAAGTTTAGTTAAGTACATGGGCTTGGAAGTCAGAAATACTTGGGTCAAAATCCTGTTTTATTCAGGTATGTATATACTAAAACTTCTGCTGAAGGGTTTGTTCTTCCTTCTGAGGCATAAGATATGAATTTGAAAGACTTCCATTTCTAAAAATCAAATGTATTCTCAAAAATTAAGATTACCACATGAAAATCACTAAAAAGTTGTGTGTTAGGCTCTGAGAGCAACTCATAAAGGGGAGTTTTCGTATCTGCAGCATGTTATCTGTGCAGAATGTCCACTTTATGGAGGATGATACCTTAGGCTATATAAGCCATTCTGTCTCAGTCACTGATGGGAAAAGAATAAATTTATTTTTAAAATGGAACTATAAACAAAAGTCTTATTATAAATGTTTNACCTTCACAAGACCATAAAAGAAATATATGTTCTGCAAAGTTAAAATATAGCAGGTTAGTTTATAGATTGCAAAGCAATAAAAAGATAAATTTATAATTGAAATTTAAACCAAAAGACCTATACAACTTCAAAATGAAGTGTTTCTTCTATTGGCTCACATGTTACGGAATAGAGTCAAAGTTGTCGAAAGGCAAAAATGCCTAATCTTTATTATTGCTTTTAAAAAATAACAAATGGAAAATTTAATACTAGTATTCAAGCAGCCATAAAAATAATGTACTTCCTTCTGTATCTTTTATTTTTTTGGATAGGCAAGAAGTGGATTTATTAATATAGAATGCGTGTGAGGGATGCAGGCGAGCAGGCACGGGGAAAGGGTTGCCTTCTTTACCTTTTAAATATTAGAGTTTCCCAGCCCTAGATTTTTTTCCCATTCTGTTATGAGGCAATTTCATCCATTCCCACTCTTCCATTTGCCATTTACATGGCAAGTGATATAATTAAAGAAAGATTTTAAAATCTAAAACAGAATAGAAATAGAACAAAAATTTCAAACTGAAGTTCAACAGACAAAATCAGCACTTCCAGTTTCTGCTGTGACATGAAAAGAGCTTGGAAGTCATCTATCCAATCTTTACAAAGAGAAAAAGGCTGAACAAGTATGACTGCTATGCCATGAGGTCTATTCCATAAGGCCTCTGCCACCCTGATAATGGGCACTCCAGGGTCCCTGAAGCCTTCAGATAACTACAGCCCCAGCCAACAAAGCACTGCAATCTCATGACCCCAAATAATGACTAATTCACTGAGTATACACTGAATGTGACCAACAGAGACTATGAGAGATAATAAATCACTTATTGTTGTTTTAGACTGATGTATTTATTAGGTTACTAATGCAGTATTTTGATAGGCACATGAAAGAGACATACATAGAAACACTTTGGAAAAAATCACATTAAGTATAGAGAAAAACAGAGATATTGACTGAAAATTTTTCCAAGACGGATGAAAATCATCTTCTATCATCGTCAACTCACTCAAATAGTTCATGAATTCTAATTAAAGTTAAAAGAAAAAAAAAGATAGCACCTAGATATCATAATGAAACTACAGAACTTCAAAGGCAGAGAGATCTTCAGGGAAGCCTAAGAGAAAAAGATAAACAATTTTCAAAGGATGAAAAATAAAACTGATAACAGATTTCCAATAGCAACGATGGAACCCAGAAGTCTGTGAAATGAGGGGCTCAATTTTGCTATAAGAAGGGAACAATCAGAATTCTATACCTAGAATGACTGTAATCAAAAAGTCATTACAACTAAAAAAATAAAAAATGTCTTCAGAGATGGATAAACAGCGAGCTTGTTATCTATAAAATATTACTAAAGAAAATTCTAAAATATGTGTTTCAGACACATGGAATAGGATCTCTATCTGATGAAAAGTTTAAACTTCAAGAAGGAGAGGGTTATATAGATAAATTCAATAAAATATTGATGGTATAAAACAACACTAATATCTTTCTGGATTAAAATAAAAAATATATAAGTTAGAATTCAAATACATGACAACAATAGGATATAAACGAGGGACAGGTGACTGAAATAAGCTGTGCTAAGTTTTGTATATTGTCCAGGGGGAATAAATATTTTTTATGAAGTCGAGATCTTAATAATGTAAAATTAATTAACTAATGCATGTTAAAATCTCTAGGAAAAATCTTGAAATAATGCCTCTTTTATTATTTATAAAAGAATTAAAAGTCTATCACTGATGGAATGGATAAATAAGTTATGGGATCACACAAAGAATCTCGACACAGTGATATGAGTAAGCTACAACTATGTGTATCCATGTGGACAAATTTCAAAAATATTGTGTTAAGCAAAAGAAAACTAGTGAATATAAAAATATACACAATATCATTCCATTTACATAAATTTCATAAACACTCACAACCTCACAACAAATTCTTTAGTTGTACATATGCTGGTGGTAAAAACTTTAAAGAAAAGCAAGGGGTTGGTTGACACAAACATCAGAAAGGGAAGAGGTACAAATGGCAGAAACACAAAAAGACACTGTCAATTTCTTGATTTAAGTAATGAGTACATAGAAATCTAACTATTTTCAAGTTGCACATATACCTTTCATATCCGTCTTGTTTAGGTATGTGCTATATTTTACAAACAGACACCAAGAAATCCTTCTTTTTTCTAAGAAGCAAATTCCTGCAAAAACTAATGTATCTAGTAGGGTTCTTAGTTGTAAGCAAAAGAATGCACTACAAAGAACTCAAGAAAAAAATCTATCTTGTAAAGTATATTATGCAGAATTTCTATTAGAATCTGCTAGTCCAACATGGAAACCGTGACGGCAGAAAGTTGCCCAGGTTACTCTGCTGGATTGTCCCTGAGCAACTGCCTTTTCAGCAATCACAGCATAGATATTACTTCTGCACACACTGGGCAGTGGACAGTGTCACTAGATTTTCTGTCTCTGGAAGTTTCATGGCCCTTCTCTCTTCAGCATTGGAACTGATTTCTGAAATACCTCCTTTGTGACACTAGTTTTAAAATGATGGAGAATAATGGGCCTAAGTCATATGATAGAGAAGTTGAACACAGCAAAACTGTAAAGCATCATTCTCATGGAGTTTATGTGAATACCATCTCCCTAAGCTGTGCAGTACAATCATAGGAGTTTGCAGAAGCCTTGGCACATGGCACGTGCTTGAAAAGAGTTTCTGGATTCTAACTTCTAAAGGTATGGACTACTGAAGTGACAAACTCCCCAGATTCAGGGAAGGTGTTAGAAATGTTAGGTGGCTCTTATGGACTGAATTATGCTCCCTACAAAATTCGTATGTTGAAGTCTTTGTCCCTTTAGGATGGGGGATAATCCAATCTGACTAATGTCTTCAAAAGATGAAATTTGGACATACAAAAAGACGTCAGGGATGTGCACTCACAGAAGATAGGCCACGTGAAGACACAGTCAGGAGAACGTCTGCAAGTCAAGGAGAGAAGCCTCAACAGAAACCAAACACGCTAATACCTTGATTTTGGATGTCTGGCTTCCAGAATTGTGAGAAAATTAATTTCTGTTGTTTAAGCAACCTAGTTTGCGGTATTTTGTTACAGCAGCTTTGACAAACTAATACAGTGAAAAGGGGTAGGGCATGTGTTCACTGAAACTACTCAAAAGAGAAAAAATATAGGACTAAAAGTAATTTTCAAGCCAGAATAGTAATTAGCTTTGTAGAAATCTTGACTAGGATGTTGGAAATGATTTATATCTGGATTTAGGTGGTGGTTACAGAGTAGTGTGAGAGTGTGTGTGTGTGTGTCTGTACTTAAAATTTTATTAGTTTGTGCACATTACTATACATATATTTTACTTTTAAATAAAAAGTTAATTTTTAAAAACTACTACAAAAATGCCAGATACCAGCTTTACTGACAAGGTCTTTTATATTTTCAAAAACTAGATATTTCTCAAGCTATACAAACTGCCACAGAATCTGGAAATAAAGCTAATGAATTAATTTTATGAAATTAGCATAACTCTGAAACTGAGACCAGATAAATAACTGACCCAATGTCACTTAGAAATACTGATTTTTAACAGTCAGTTATTAACAACACATCTCAAAGGTGAATTAACAGATAAATCTCTCACGAGGATAATGCAGGATTAATTCCAGGAATGCAGATAGTCCACTGCTGAGTTTATTAATGTATTCTACCACCTATGTCAGTAGACGTCCAATGGCATTCCACACAGATTCCTGATTTTGGAAATGAACAAACAGGCAAAACCAGAAGTAGGTGCTCAAGGTTTTTAAAATATCTGGTAAAAGCAGGAAGCTGAGTGGACACCCACTATCATCACTATCGGTTAACACTGCACCAACTAGTAGTTCCAGAACAATGAGATAAAACCAGAAAGGATTAAAAGCTATTGTTTGTAGATAATATAACTATATGCTTAGAAAACTAGTGAAAACCAAAGCTCTAAAATTAATGGGTTTTCAGCAAAGTAGCAGAATAGACGATAAATATGCTAAAAAGTAATAGCATTCTTTTCAATAAGCTAAAAGAAGTAATTGGAATGATACATGGTTTTCATGTTTTTCAGAGGTCAGTTTGGTCAGACATATCAAAATCATTGGAGGAATTAATAATTTGTCTCCTAGAAATCTAACTTATGAGCACAATTAGCATTTAGATAATTACTAATAAACCAAGATGTTCACTGCAATGTCACTAAGCTAACAAACTGCGGCATAATGTAATTTTTGTGATAGGAAATTGGTTAAATATATCACAGTACATTCATAAGATAAACATGTAGGTCTCCATTAACAATCACATACTTGAATTATTAAAATAATGAGGCAATGTCTATAATATAAAGTTATATGAAAAGAATGGCCTGCAAAACTTTGTATTGCTTCATTAAAACACCATATATAAATAGTAAAATAAAGGACTAGAAGACAAATATGTCAAAATTAAGTACTGATTATATAAAGGATTCTGATTACTTTTACTTCTTTTCTCTTTGTTTAATTTTATTTATTTATTGGCTGCACTGGGTCTTCAGTTCAGTTCAGTTCAGTCGCTCAGTCGTGTCCAACTCTTTGAGACCCCATGAATCGCAGCACGCCAGGTCTCCCTGTCCATCACCATCTCTCGGAGTTCACTCAGACTCACGTCCATCGAGTCTGTGATGCCATCCAGCCATCTCATCCTCGGTCGTCCCCTTCTCCTCCTGCCCCCAATCCCTCCCAGCATCAGTCTTTTCCAATGAGTCAGCTCTTCGCATGAGGTGGCCAAAGTACTGGAGTTTCAGCTTTAGCATCATTCCTTCCAAAGAAATCTGCTGGATCATTGAAAAAGCAAGAGAGTTCCAGAAAAACATCTATTTCTGCTTTATTGACTATGCCAAAGCCTTTGACTGTGTGGATCACAATACACTGTGGAAAATTCTTCAAGAGATGGGAATACCAGACCATCTGACCTGCCTCTTGAGAAACCTGTATGCAGGTCAAGAAGCAACAGTTAGAACTGGACATGGAACAACAGACTGCTTCCAAATAGGAAAAGGAGTACGTCAAGGCTGTATATTGTCACCCTGCTTATTTAACTTCTATGCAGAGTGCATCATGAGAAACGCTGGGCTGGAGGAAGTACAAGCTGGAATCAAGATTGCTGGGAGAAATATGAATAACCTCAGATATGCAGATGACACCACCCTTATGGCGGAAAGTGAAGAACGAAAGAGCCTGTTGGTGAAAGAGAAAGAGGAGAGTGAAAATGTTGGCTTAAAGCTCAACATTAGGAAAACAAAGATCATGGCATCCAGTCCCATCACTTCATGCAAATAGATGGGGAAACAGTGGAAACAGTGGCTGACCTTATTTTTCTGGGCTCCAAAATCACTGCAGATGGTGACTGTAGCCATGAAATTAAAAGACGCTTACTCTTTGGAAGTTATGACCAACCTAGACAGCATATTAAAAAGCAGAGACATTACTTTGCCAACTAAGGTCCATCTAGTCAAGGCTATGGTTTTTAAGTGGTCATGTATGGGTGTGAGAGTTGGACTGTGAAGAAAGCTGAGTGCTTTTGAAGCACTCAGCTTCAAAAGAATTGATGCTTTTGAACTGTAGTGTTGGAGAAAACTCTTGAGAGTTCCTTGGACTGCAAGGAGATCCAACCAATCCATCATAAAGGAGATAAGTCCTGGGTGTTCATTGGAAGGACTGATGTTGAAGCCAAAACTCCAATACTTTGGCCACCTGATGCAAAGAGCTGACTCATTTGAAAAGACCTTGATGCTGGGAAAGATTGAGGGCAGAAGAAGGGGACAACAGAGGATGAGATGGTTGGATGGCATCACTGACTTGATGGACGTGGGTTTGGATGGACTCCAGGAGTTGGTGATGGACAGGGAGGCCTGGTGTGCTGTTGTTCATTGAGTCACAAGGAGTCAGACATGACTGAGTGATTGATCTGAAGTTTATAATTTGAGTTTTTGTTATAGCCTCATCTCGGAGACTAACTGAGCACACTTCAAGGTATCTGAGGATTCTTGCCAAAAATGAGCTGCCTTTTCTTTTCCTGAAAGTGTGAGCTAGAAAGTGAGTAGAAATTAACTGTGATTGGTAAAGGTTTTATCACTGTATTTCAGAATGGGATTTTTCAGTGGTGCTATAGCTCTAATGGTTAGATAGCTCTCATATAATTGCTTCCATCAAGTGGTTCTAATTCTGTCCTCTTGGGTCTCTCAGAATATGTCTAGTCCTTCCTTTACATGCAAGCCCTTCAAATATTTGAAAACTTTTTATCCCCCCTGGGTTTTCTCAAGTCTGAATGTCTCCAGATTCTTCAACTGTTTCTCATAGGTCATGATTTTGTCTCTACAACACTGATGCCATCCTTCAGACATATTCCCTTATTTCAGACACAGTGAATGAGAAAACCTTATTGACAAGCCAGCGAAAAGAGGAAAAGTCAATGGTAAGGCTTTATTTTTATTTTTCAGTGCTATCTATTAGAAAAACAAAAAGTTTTCCTTTTAAAAGTTAATTTCCAGGAAGTATTCTTCATTGTAACTCAGTTAGTTCAGTTCAGTTCAGTCGCTCAGTCGTGTCCGACTCTTTGCGACCCCATGAATCACAGCACATTCAGAAAATACTAGGTTAAGGATGCATTTTATTAAATTATATAATTACTTCTGGAAGCAGAGGGGCAGTATAGGCTAGTGTTTAGGAGCATAGGATCTGGGATCAGAGCATCTGGGTTCCAATCCTTCTATACCATTTACAGCAGTATGACCTTGAGCATGATTGTGTTTATTTCCTTCTCTGTAAAATGGATGGCAATACTAAACATCTCATGGGTTGCTGAGAACTAAACAGGATGATGTATGTAAAGCACTTAAGTCACAGTGCCTGGCACATGGTAGTCTTTTCAAGTAAAACTTTATATAAAATGCTCTCAAAGTCATTTAAAAATTACCAGAATGTCTTTATGAAGACAGCAATTATATGGAGCATCTACACAAAGATAGAAAACATAAGTTATTAACACTGGTTTTTCCAATATTGGGCTTCCCTGGTGGCTCAGAGGTTAAAGCGTCTGCCTGCAATGTGGGAGACCTGGGTTCGATCCCTGGGTTGGAAAGATCCCCTGGAGAAGGAAATGGCAACCCACTCCAGTATTCTTGCCTAGAGAATCCCATGGGCGGAGGAGCCTGGTGGGCTACAGTCCACGGGGTCGCAGAGTTGGACACGACTGAGTGATTTCACTTTCACTTTGCAATATTTCATTGTCTTCAGTGCATGACTTTACTTAAACACTGAATTTTAGAAATTTGAATTAGTGGATACAGAACTTTATTGTGAAAAATATTAATAGGGCATGTGGATCAATTAACAAAGTTCAGTGTTCCCGGAGAGAAATGATGAGGGTTTGATTCTTAAGAGAGAACAGTTTCACAACAATGAAAACTACCACTTTACTGAGTAGTTAACCCTGTGCCAACTACTCACTCAGAGTGGAGGAGGAGGAAGGGCAGGGAGAGAAGGGAGGATGAGAGAGTAGCTAAGGGAGGAAGGGAGGGGAAGGGCAAAAAGGAAAGTTGTTGAGTGCTCGCTAACATGAACTGAGTGCAGGCACTGTGCACAAATCACTTCATTTAACCTCACAACTCTATGAAACAGGTTTCTGGAAAGTCTTTAGAGAAGTTAAGAAACTTATCCAGGACCAAGTTGTGACAATTTTTAATTGGCCAAAAAGAAATGAAACCTAGTTCTTAGTCTTAATAATAACTTAGATTAAGTTATTAATCTTAATAACTTAGATTATTATTGGGGGAAAAACTGTTTAGGTAAGGATGAAGGTCTGGAATCTAAATGGCAGAGTAGAGATAAGTGTGAATTTGAGTGGAGCGGGCAGGGAATAAAAATAAATCTTTGCTTTTTGCATTTCTGAAGGCATTATCCAAGACACTGTAAGTATATATATATATACACACAAAGACCTTTAGATTACACTAAATCAATTTTGCATTACAAAGGAATTGACTGGTAAAGGTCAAGAGCAACACTTAAAAGACTAGGTAACATTCTCAGTCCTTTTACTTAATACTAATTTCTGGGAATGTAAAATGAAACATGGACGATAAAAAAACTTTTCAGTCAAGGTGATTTTTAAATTTGGTAATTTTAGAAAGATTCATGTTTGCCTCAATTTGATAAAATAAAGCTTACCAATGGGAATTAGCTTTAACCAATGTTTTCTTAAATTCATACACCAAAGGAAAGCTTTCAGGACCCAGCAGCCTGTTTTAGTCACGGCATTTTCACTTTCAGAGAGATGTAGAATTTGGAGGGTGATATTGCCAAGCCAGTGCTTTCTTCTTCTCGATATACACCTGATTAAAGGCTACAGGATCAAAGAGCAAACCACTTACAGCAAAGTGCTGCAGACCCAAAAGCTCATCTGTGAATGGAATCACTTAAAACTATTTTAAAGGGTCATCACAAAGAGCGTGCTTATTTTTAGAAATGCATTTTCTTTTGATACAAAGAAAAATGTTGGCCATTTCCCTTATGTTTATAACAACATTCCAATTTAATCTTCAGTTTAAAAATTCTTTAATTATTGCACAACTGTGTTTTGTTGATTGCACAACACCCATGTCTCTGTTCTACAAGTATGTGTGTGTGTGTGTGTGTGTGTGTGTGTGAGTGTGTGTGTAGATTCCTTTACTTTATGGTAATAATGTATGTTAAAGCTAAGATCTACAATTTTTATTCCACTGAGGAAAGCTTTAAACATGAAGGATATGGGGGAAAAGTTTGATAGAAAATATTCTGTTATAGAAACCATTATATTTTTACTATTTTTTATTACTTACCCAAATATTTTTCTGGTAACAGCAGTGAAGCTGGAAAAATGCATGCTATTGTATGTATTTGTCCCGAAAGTTTGTCCTTAATTCCACATCTGTGTTCTCCACCATTTAATGTCAGTGACTTGAGGTCATGTACATATATTGAAGGACTTCAAGTAAAAGTAACCTATACATGTTGGAATTATTCTCAGGGTGATGATTAGAATCTAGTACAGAAAAAAGGCCTTCCGATCTCAATTTCCTTTCTTGGTTATCATGATTATCACTGAAAAATCTGGAAGAACACATGCCAAAACACAACTGCGTGTTTTTTGTGCAGTCATACATAAGAACCTAGCATAATTATTCTTGAATTAAAACCAAAAGCAAGTTCGTAAGAGTTATGCTCTTTTAAATACTGAAACTCCATCTAGTATTCAGAAATTCAGTGAGTTGTATTTACTTCATTTTTGTTTATAGTGAAATTAAAAGTTGAAAGACAAAAAAAATGTAAAAAGTTATATGAGAGAAACACTGCATAAAACTTTATACCTTTATGTCTTTGGCATCTTTATTTTGAGCAAATATATTGTTCTAATGTAGTACAACTTTAAAATTTTTTCTTTCATTGTTTTATATAATTTAAGAGTGAACTTTTAAAAAATAAGCAAACAAACAAAAAACAAAAGAAGTTTGTCTACTCCTAGAAGACAGAACCCAAAAAACACTGGGTAAATTAAAACACACACACACACACACACACATTAGTTCTGCTTCTCTACAATTTAGTCATTATAGTAGAATATAAGTTTCAAACACACAAAACCTCGAGTCTCCTGGTACATCTTAGGTTACCATCTCTTATTCCACTGGCATTCCTATGTCAGAGCAGAGTGTTCTTAGGATAATTTAGCTGAAAAAAGAGGAAAAAAGCTACAGTTCTTCCTTGTTGTCTATTCAAACATCCAGAGATGCCAAAGGGAATTCTCTCATTTTTTTCTTTAGATGCTCCCAAATAAAGAAAATCATTTCAACATTTTTTAAACTTTGATGAATGATGAACTTAAATATCATTCTGTTACTTAGTAAAAGAATGTAGCATCTCACAAAAGAAATTCTGTCAGTATGGGACTTACTTAAAAAGAAAACAAATAATAAACTATATAGTCAACTGTTCTTCCCAGAGTTCCTTAAGTCACTATGGTTAGATAAGAAATGCCTGCCAGGTGATCAAATGGTAAACCTGAAAACTAATGGCCAAGTTACAATACAAAGCTGTTTTGAGACTCAGTTGAAATGGTGTAAATCATTAAAAGTGAATGTTAACTAAAAGTGGAAAATGAAGCAAATATGAGACATTGTTATTGGCTGTCAGTGAAACCTCATTTGAGTCCTACAGATCTTCAGAGAACAAGGCCCAAGTTCCAAGACAAGGGAGTTATGTCTAGACAACCAAGAATGATCTCTAATTATGTCATCTATTCGATGCATGAGACAGGGTGCTCAGGGCTGGTGCACAGGGTTGACCCTGAGGGATGGGATGGAGACGGAGGTGGGAGGGGGGTTCAAGATGGGGAACACATGTACACCATGGCTGAGTCATGTCAATGTATGGCAAAAACCACTACAATATTGTAAAGTAATTAGCCTCCAATTAAAATAAATAATTTTTTTAAAAATAAAAATAAAAAAATTATGGGCTTCCCATGTGATACTAGTGGTAAAGAAGTCACCGGCCAATAAAGGAGAAGTAAGAGACCTAAGTTTGATCCCTGGGTTGGGGAGATCCCCAGGAGGAGGGTGTGGCAACCCACTCCAGTAGTCTTGCCTGTAGAATCCCATGGACAGAAGAGCCTGGTGGGCTAGTCCATAGGACTGCAAAAAGTCAGACTCGACTGAAGTGACTTAGCACAGCACATTAAAACATCTATTGAAACATACAGATCACTTAGAATTCTGGATGGCTATTCACACATTCTGCCCAGTATTTTGCAGGCCTGATTATACTAACTCACCAGCAGAAAATTTAATTTTTAAGTAAGAATGATAACAAGTTTCAGTACTTGTCACAGCTTTTAAAGTTCTGTCCCTATTAATGTAGTATTTATACTTACGGCAGCATATATGGTACCAATGTACTGATCTTTCGACATACAAAGATAAACTTCTGACTTGCCACTAGGAGATTCATGATTTGCTTTGTTTTTAAAAGTTGTGATAATTTTAAGCAGATCTACGTGAACCCTTTTCTGGTCTTCTTGCATCCAATGGCATACACTTAGCAAACACTGGCAAAGGTTCAAGGTGCAAGTCTGGCTAGGAGTAGAGAAACACTGACTTCTGCACAGATGACCAACAGCTCCATTCTAATTGGCAAACTGAACAGACATAACTAAAAAGTGCATCCTCTCTATGCAGACTATTTGTCTTTAAAATAAAGACATACTCCCTAAGTTGAGGAAACCAGAGGGAATCATTTGCATAAACAAATAGGTAGTGGAGGAAATATCTACTAGCTTCCCTGGTGGCTCAGAGGTTAAAGCATCTGCCTCCAATGCGGGAGACCCTGGTTCGATCCCTGGGTTGGGAAGATCCCCTGGAGGGAAATGGCAATCCACTCCAGTATTCTTGCCTGGAGAATCCCATGGACAGAGAAGCTTAGTAGGTTACAGTCCACGGGGTGGCAAAGAGTCGGACACGACTGAGCGACTTCACCTTACCTCACCTTATCTACTATTAAGTCTACTGTTTAGGGAGTACAAAGATGAACAAATTATGGTTACCAGGCTTAAAAGGGAATGTAGAGGTTAAGAAAAACAACATATCTACAAATAAATGCAATCAAATACTATTTCACTCCCTCAGAAGAGCACCACATTTCAAGCCCTGATCAAGTAAGACTGTCTTTCTGCAATCCATCTTTTTTTCCATGCTATTGTGCACACAAGTCATCCTCTGGTCCTCAAACAGCTGCTATCTAACACTGATGCACATGGAATCTTAGAAGTATACTTTTAAGTCATCAGACTTATGCATACAGACATATACTTTATTTACCTGGAATTGTGCCTAAGCACCCATGCTGCTTCCCAGTTCAAAATGTCAACTTCTCCATTGTCCTCACAACACTTAAAAACAAAATTAATCAATCTGGCATTGTTCTACCAGTCTCATTAGGCTAAATGGAAGTCAGCATGAGAATCACAGTTTTAGAACCAAAATAGGAGATGCTTAATGTTATTTCTTGCAGATTCGAATAGTCAAACAGTTTATTAAATACAGGAGATGAAAAATTAACAAAACTTAACAGTGTTTGTGCTACCTCTCCAGTAAGTTAACACTTTTCCAGAGGATGGTTTGATTTCTGAGAGAATTAAAACGTGTGGGAGTAAATTATTTGCATGGAAAATACATAAAACAATTTAACAGCAGGCCCCTTCTAAGAGTCTAATTAAAGACTCATTGGAAGTTTTAAACATTTCCCTCTAGCCCTGACCTTGTTTACTTCTCTTCCTGATGGTCTTTACTGCTCAGTATTTTACCACTGACGTCTAAGGCTGAGGTAAATCTGATTTAGGGCTTCCACTGCTCCTGTATTAGCAGTGGTACTAAAATCAAGAGTTTACTTTCCAAGTGACCGCTTCAAGATGCATGAGACCGCTTCAAGATGCATGAGGATCTTTGAGGATAACTGTATCTCTTCGTTTGTCCACACATCCAACTGGAAAACAAAATGTTGGTTAGATATGCGGATCAACAGTAGGCTGAAAAACAGAATTCCAAGTTCAGAATATTGTCATTTTAGAAGTCAATAGTTTTATACGTTGTTTAGCTGTGAAGTACAAAGGAAGGAAAATATCTGAGATCATTAGAATATCTGCTTCTATTTTTGGTTCTACCAAGAAAGAGCCAAGACCAAGAGAAAGTTTTGAAACTTCTCATAAATTGCAGTATTGCGTAGATTTTAACAAGTTTTCCAGTGACCTTAACCATTAAAAAAAAAAAAAAAGGATACTGTGACACTTCACCAGTCCATTGTCAAAGTTTCAAGTACAACGGTACCTAACAAACTATATTACATTTTTGTCTGTGTATCAGACATCAACTGTAAACTCATGGAAAGAAGTGCTGGGGAACTCTTTGTAAGCTTTTGAAAAGGTACATTTATCAAACTCTCTCCAAGTCCACAATTTTTCCTCTACCATTGTGAACAACATTTATTCATTCACTCAACAGTTTGTGTGTGTTAAGTTGCTTCAGTCATGTCTGACTCTTTGCGACCCTATGGACTGTAGCCGCCAGGCTCCTCTGCCCATGGGATTCTTAAGGCAAGAATACTGGAGTGGGCTGCCATGTGCTCCTCCACGGGCTCTTCCCAACTCAAGAGACTGAACCCACCTCTTTCACGTCTCCTGCATTGGCAGGCAGGTTCTTTACCACTAGCACCACCTGCAAAGTCTATTCAGTAGTTAATTAAGGGCCTAATACAAGCCAGGCATTAGGAGTCTGGCAAAGAATAAGACAAATATTATCCATAAACAAATGAAACTGATAGTCTAGGGCAAATATTAACCAATTATAAAATTATTAATGTAATAATAATGTAAGTGGGGTTATATCCATTAATTTAAGTGGGGTTCAGTTCAGTTTAGTTCAGTCGCTCAGTCATGTTTGACTCTGTGACTCCACAGACTACAGCACGCCAGGCTTCCCTGTCTATCACCAACTCCGGAGCTTGCTCAAACTTATGTCCATTGAGTTGGTGATGCCATCTAACCATCTTGTCCTCTGTCATCCCCTTCTCCTCCTGCCTTCAATCTCTCCCAGCATCAGCTCTTTTCTAGTGAGTCAGTTCTTATTGGGTGGCCAAAGTATTAAAGCTTCCATTACAGCATCAGCCCTTTCAATGAATATTCAGGATTGACTTCCTTTAGGACAGACTGGTTTGATCTTGCAATTCAAGGGACTCTCAACAATCTTCTCCAGCACCATAGTTCAAAAGCATCAATTCTTCGGCATTCAGGTTTATGATCAAACACTCACATCCATACATGACTACTGGAAAAACCATAGCTTTGACTAGACAGACCTTTGTGGGCAAAGTAATGCCTCTGCTTTTTAATATGCTATCCATGTTGGTCATAACTTTTCTTCCAAAGAGCAAGAGTCTTTTAATTTCATGGCTGCAGTCACCATCTGCAGTGATTTTGGAGGCCGAGCCCAAGAAAATAAAGTCTGTCACTGTTTCCATTGTTTCCCCATCTATTTGCCATGAATCGATGGGACCAGATGTCATGATCTTAATTTTCTGAGAGTTTTAGTACAGCTTTTTCACTCTCTTTCACTTTCATCAAGAGGCTCTTTAGTTCCCCTTTGCTTTCTACCACAAAGGTGGTGTCAGCTGCATATCTGAGGTTATTCATATTTCTCTCTGCAATATTCATTCCAGCTTGTGCTTCATCCAGCCCAGCATTTCACATGATGTCCTCTGCATATAAGTTAAATAAACAGGGTGACAATATACAATACACAGCCTTGATGTACTCCTTTTCCAATTTGGAACCAGTCTGTCATTCCATGTCTGGTTCTAACTGTTGCTTCTTGACCTGCACACAGATTTCTCAAGAGGCAAGTAAGGTGGTCTGGTATTCCCATCTCTACAAATTTTCCAGTTTGTTGTAATCCACAGAGTCAAAGCCTTTCGCGAAGTAGAAAGCCTTTGTTTTCTGGAATTTTCTTGCCTTTTCTATGATTCAATGGATGTTGGCAATTTGATCTCTGGTTCTTCTGCCTTTTCTAAATCAAGCTTGAACATCTGGAAGTTCTCGGTTCATGTACGGTTGAAGCCCAACTTGGAGAATTTTGCGCATAAGTAATACAAATGAGATAAAACTGTAATAAAAGAATCTAGCCTAGTTTAGGGGTAAAAGAAATTTTCCTTTCGTAAGGAAATGTCAAGTTTTCTTAGGTAACTGAGTTGAGTTCTGGAGAAAAAATAAACTAAAGGTACATGTGTGCTTCTGGAAAGAGGGAGACAGGAGAAAAAATTTATTCCCAGGTAGGGAACAGCATTACAAACATTAAAGCACAGAGAGGACTCTTGCTCTTCAGAGAAGTATTTTTCAAATGTGAATTGATACCAATTAGATTATGAATACCAACAGAACAGAAAAAGAGATCACCACATATTAAAAGGGTGGGTACTGTTTTATACACTTTTGCATCAAATATGTTTTTATAGCATTGGGTTATAATGTAATGTTTCTCTTATTCTTCAGTAGCCAAAATAGCTGGAAGTTACTGCTCTGAAGGTCAGAGAAGGTCAGTGTGGCTTGAGGCTGGTATACAAGGAGGATGCAGATATTAGATAATGACAGTCAGGGATTCAGTCTTCAGGCTAACAATGAGGAGCCACTGAAGAATTTTAACCAGGGAGGAAAAGCAATCAGATTTAAATTCTAAAAGACTACTCTTATATGGAAAACAGCTGGGAATGGTGGGAGGGGAAATGTCAAGAATACTTATAGGGAGAGTAATTCAGAAGCTACTGTACTCATCAAACAATGGATGCCAGCATGGCTAAGAGTAGTGGCAGGAAAGTAGATTCAAAACACAAAATACAAAATAAATGAAAACCATTGAAATAAAAAGCTGAATGGATGTTTAAATCAGAAACAGCTGAAGAGATCATTAATGAATCAGAAGAAAATCTGAAGAAATTACCGAAAATCTAACGCAGCACAGACACAGAGGTAAAAAATATGGAAGGTAGGGAGGTTTATCTGGTGTGAGAACTCAAAACCTGAGGAACTGAAAAAAGAGAAATATCCAAAGAGTTACTTTTCTGGGACTAATGCAAGACAAAATCCATTTCCAGAATCAGGAGGCCCAATAAATACTGTCAATATAAGTAAAATTCACTTAGCCACAGTGTTGTAAAACTGAAGAATACCAATGGAAAAGAAATGCTAAAAGCAATTGGAGGAAAAAAAGTCTGATCACAAAATAGAATGAACAAGGAAATGGATATTACTGTACAAAATAATATCTTAATTTATGAAGTTACAATGAAAAGGACAGATGACAAATAACAAGTGGAGAGCAAGATGACTTCAGTAGCAGCTTTCTTCATGACACTAAGGTCAAAATTACATGTTAAGGACATCCCAGTGGTCCAGTGGTTAAGAGGGCACCTGCAAATGCAGGGGACATGGGTTCTGTCCTTGGTCTGAAAGATTCCACATGCCCTGAGGCAACAAAGCCTGTGCACCACAACTACTGAGCCCACATTCTAGAGCCTGAGCCACAACTACTAAAGCCTGCATGCCCTAGAGCCCATGCCCCACAAGAGAAACCTCCACCCTCCGCAACTAGAAAAAGCCTGTATGCAGCGCAAGCTAAGGCCCCACATGGTTATTAAAATTTCTAGGGTGACTGCTATAAAAATAGAATGCTTAGTCGCCCAACTAAGAACATGAAAGAAAAATGGAACCATAAGAATGCAAGAAGCAGAAGATATTAAGAAGAGGTGGAAGAATACACAGAATAACTGTACAAAAAAGATCTTCAAGACCAAGATAATCAAGATGGTGTGATGACTCACCTAGAGCCACACATCCTGGAATGTGAAGTCAAGTGGGCCTTAGAAAGCATCACTATGAACAAAGCTAGTGGAGGTGATGGAATTCCAGTGGAGCTGTTTCAAATCCTCAAAGATGATGCTGTGAAAAGTGCTGCACTCAATATGCCAGCAAATTTGGAAAACTCAGCAGTGCCCACAGGACTGGAAAAGGTCAGTTTTCACTCCAATCCCAAAGAAAGGCAATGCCAAAGAATGCTCAAACTACTGCACAATTGCACTCATCTCGCACACTAGTAATGCTCAAAAATTTTCCAAGTCACGCTTCCGCAATACATGAATTGTGACCTTCCAGATATTCAAGCTGGTTTTAGAAAAGGCAGAGGAACCAGAGATCAAATTGCCAACATCCGCTGGATCATGGAAAAAGCAAGAGATTTCCAGAAAAACATCTATTTATGCTTTATTGACTATGCCAAAGCCTTTGATTGTGTAAATCACAATAAACTGTGGAAAATTCTTCAAGAAATGGGAATACCAGACCACCTGACCTGCCTCTTGAGAAACCTATATGCAGGTCAGGAAGCAACAGTTAGAACTGGACATGGAACAACAGACTGGTTCCAAATAGGAAAAAGAGTATGTCAAGGCTGTATATTGTCACCCTGCTTATTTAACTTATTTGCAGAGTACATCATGAGAAACACTGGGCTGGAAGAAGCACAAGCTGAAATCAAGGTTGCCGGGAGAAATATAAGCAACCTCAGATGTGCAGATGACACCACCCTTACGGCAGAATGTGAAGGAAAAAGCCTCTTGATGAAAGTGGGGAGTGAAAAAGTTGGCTTAAAGCTCAACATTCAGAAAACGAAGATCATGGCATCTGGGCCCATCACTTCATGGGAAATAGATGGGGAAACAGTGGAAACAGTGTCAGACTTTATTTTTTGGGGCTCCAAAATCACTGCTGATGGTGACTGCAGCCATGAAATTAAAAGAAGTTTAATCCTAGGAAGGAAAGTTATGACCAATCTAGATAGCATATTAAAAAGCAGAGACATTACTTTGCCAACAAAGGTCCATCTAGTCAAGGCTGTGGTTTTTCCAGTGGTCATGTATGGATGTGAGAGTTGGACTGTGAAGAAGGCTGAGCACTGAAGAATTGATGCTTTTGAACTGTGGTGTTGGAGGACTCTTGAGAGTCCCTTGGACTGCAAGGAGATCCAACCAGTCCATTCTGAACATCAGCCCTGGGTGTTCTTCGGAAGGAATGATGCTAAAGCTGAAACTCCAGTACTTTGGCCACCTCATGCGAAGAGTTGACTCATTGGAAAAGACTGATGCTG
The DNA here is from genome assembly GCA_006410635.1 of Cephalophus harveyi. Classification (NCBI taxonomy): domain Eukaryota; kingdom Metazoa; phylum Chordata; class Mammalia; order Artiodactyla; family Bovidae; genus Cephalophus; species Cephalophus harveyi. The sequence goes on along the minus strand of SJYT01080933.1, from coordinate 67,320 downwards.
GGAGGGATTGGGCGCAGAAGAAGGGGACGACAGAGGATGAGATGGCTGGATGGCATCACAGACTCGATGGACGTGAGTCTGAGTGAACTCCGGGAGTTGGTGATGGACAGGGAGGCCTGGCGTGCTGCGATTCATGGGGTCACAAAGTTGGACACGACTGAGCGACTGAACTGAACTGAAGAAGGCAAGAAATGGAGGTGAAAAAAGCCAAAGTGGAACATATAGAAAGTGTTATAGTAAGATGGTAGAAAGAAACTCATATAGTCATAAGAGGAAATGGATTTAACATTTCAGTTAGACACATGACTGTCAGCCTAGTTTCATAAATTCCAAGTAAGAAGCTGGAAACAGCCCATGTTCAACAACAGTTGACTGAATTAGTTATCGTATAGTCAGACCAGAGACTACTACAAAGAAGTGAAAAAGAATGGACTATAGATGAATTTATCCATTTAACATAGGTAAGTTTCAGTGCTGACAAGGCAAGCCATAGAATACAAATCATTTCAATTAAATATACATCAAAAATATGAAGAAAAGAAATAGGTCTTTTTGTAGGGATATACAAAGAAATAACACAAAGTAATGGTAATGGTTACTTCTTAGGGCAAAGAGGAAAATACAATTAGTGAGGGGCTCACAACCCCTTCAAAGTTAAGAGAACCACTCAATTTCTTAAGCCAAGTAGTAGGTAGGAGATATTAGTTAATGGGTACAGGTTTTATTTTTCTTTAAACTGGAGATGTTAAATACAGTCTTTTGTATATTTTACATTTTAAAAAGCATACACGTTTATGAACATGAAGAAAGTTTTAAAAAAGACACACAAGCAATTATTTAAGCTTCTGTGACGTGTTCCCAGTGCCTGTAAAAGCTGCTGACACAAAGAAGTGCCTATTATAGAATGGAAAAAAATAAAGAGAACAAAAAATTAATTAGTACATCATTTGTGATCAACATCTTACTAGAACAGTTTACCTGTTATCAAAACCTAATGTTAAATCCAGAACCAAGTAATTTGCTTTTATATATGCTTCAAATATACATTTCATCAATAAATACATTTTGGTAATGTGCAAATATGAGCATTAGTTATATACATTTTTTTCTGATTGATACTGGTAATCCATAGTGACATCATCTTTCAAATTCAAAGGGCAGTAGTATTTGAAAAGTAAAGTAGTAAAATATGAATATTAACTTTAGGCGAAGGCAAATTGGAAGTGGTCAAACAGGAGATGACAAGAGTGAACATCGACATTATAGGAATCAGTGAACTAAGATGGACTGGAATGGGTGAATTTAACTCAGATGACCATTATATCTCCTCCTGTGGGCAGGAATCCCTTAGAAGAAATAGTCAACAAGAGTCCGAAATGCAGTACTTGGATGCAGTCTCAAAAACGACAGAATGATCTCTGTTCGTTTCCAAGGCAAACCACTGAATATCACGGTAATCCAAGTCTATGCCCCGACCAGTAATGCTGAAGAAGCTCAAGTTGAACGGTTCTATGAAGACCTACAGTACCGTCTGGAACTAACACCCAAAAAAGATGTCCTTTTCATTATAGGGAACTGGAATGCAAAAGTAGGAAGTCAAGAAACACCTGGAGTAATAGGCAAATTTGGCCTTGGAATACAGAATGAAGCAGGGCAAAGGCTAATAGAATTCTGCCAAGAGAACGCACTGGTCACAGCAAACACCCTCCTCCAACAAAACAAGAGAAGACTCTACACATGGACATCACCAGATGGTCAACACTGAAATCAGACTGATCATGTTCTTTGTAGCCAAAGATGGAGAAGCTCTATACAGTCAGCAAAAACAAGACCGGGAGCTGACTGTGGCTCAGATCATGAACTCCTTATTGCCAAATCCGGACTTAAATTGTTAAGAAAAGTAGGGAAAACCACTAGACCATTCAGGTATGACCTAAATCAAATCCCTTATGACTATACAGTGTAAGTGAGAAATAGATTTAAGGAACTGGATCTGACAGACAAGAGTGCCTGATGAAATATGGATGGAGGTTTGTGACATTGTACAGGAGACAGGGATCAAGACCATCCCCAAGAAAAAATGGAAAAAGCAAAATAGCTGTCTGAGGAGGCCTTACAAATAGCCATGAAAAGAAGGGAAGCGAAAAGCAAAGGAGAAAAGGAAAGATATACCCATTTGAATGCAGAGTTCCAAAGAATAGCAAGGAGAGATAAGAAAGCCTTCCTCAGCAATCAATGCAAAGAAATGAGGAAAACAACAGAATGGGAAAGACTAGCGATCTCTTCAAGAAAATCAGAGATATCAAGGGAACATTTCATGCAAAGATGGGCTCGATAAAGGAGAGAAATGGTAAGGACCTAACAGAAGCAGAAGATATTAAGAAGAGGTGGCAAGAATACACAGAAGAACTATACAAAAAAGATCTTCATGACCCAGATAATCAGGATGGTATGATCACTCACCTAAAGCCAGACATCCTAGAATGTGAAGTCAAGTGGGCCTTAGAAAGCATCACTACGAACAAAGCTAGTGGAGGTGATGGAATTCCAGTTGAGCTGTTTCAAATCCTGAAAGATGATGCTGTGAAAGTGCTGCACTCAGTATGTCAGCAAATTTGGAAAACTCAGCAGTGGCCACAGGACTGGAAAAGATCAGTTTTCATTCCAATTCCAAANAAGCATCACTACAAACAAAGCTAGTGGAGGTGCTGGACTTCCAGTTGAGCTATCTCAAATCCTCAAAGATGATGCCGTCAAAGTGCTGCACTCAATATGCCAGCAAATTTGGAAAACTCAGCAGTGGCCACAGGACTGGAAAAGGTCAGCTTTCATTTCAATCCCAAAGAAAGGCAATGCCAAAGAATGCTCAAACTACCGCACAATTGCACTCATCTCACACAGTAGTAAAGTGATGCTTAAAATTCTCCAAGCCAGGCTTCAGCAATACGTGAACCATGAACTTCCAGATGTTCAAGCTGGTTTTACAAAAGGCAGAGGAACCAGAGATCAAATTGCCAACATCTGCTGGATCATTGAAAAAGCAAGAGTTCCAGAAAAACATCTATTTCTGCTTTACTGACTACGCCAAAGCCTTCTGTGTGAATCACAATAAACTGTGGAAATTTCTGAAAGAGATGGGAATACCAGACCACCTGACCCACCTTTTGAGAAACCTGTATGCAAGTTAGGAAGCAGCAGTTAGAAGTGGACATGGAACAACAGAGTGGATCCAAATAGGAAAAGGAGTACATCAAGGCTGTATAGTGTCACCCTGCTTATTTAACTTATATGCAAAGTACATCATGAGAAGCACTGGCCTGGAAGAAGAACAAGCTGGAATGAAGACTGGCGGGATAAATATGAATAACTTCAGATATGCAAATGATACCACCCTTATGACAGAAAGTGAAGAATGAAAGAGCCTCTCGATGAAAGTGGAAGAGGAGAGTGAAAAAGTTGGCTTAAAACTCAATATTCAGAAATCTAAGATCATGGCATCTGGTCCCATCAATTCATGGCAAATAGATGGGGATACAGTGTCAGACTTTATTTTTCTGTGCTCCAAAATCACTGGAGATGGTGATTGCAGCCATGAAATTAAAAGACACTTTCCTTGGAAGGAAAGTTATGAGCAAACTAGACAGCATATAAAAAAGCAGAGACATTAGTTTGTCCACAAAGGTCCGTCTAGTCAGGGCTATGGTTTTTCCATTGGTCATGTATGGATGTGAGAGTTGGACTATAAAGAAAGCTGAGCGCCAAAGAATCAATGCTTTTGCACTGTGGTGTTGGAGAAGACTCTTGAGAGTCCCTTGGACTGCAAGGAGGTCCAACCAGCCCATCCTAAAGGAGATCAGTCCTGGGTATTTATTGGAAGGACTGACGTTGAAGCTGAAACTCCAATACTTTGGCCACCTGATGCGGAGAGCTGACTCATCTGAAAAAGACCCTGATGCTGGGAAAGATTGAGGACAGAAGAAGGGGACGACAGAGGATGATATGGTTGGATGGCATCACTGACTCGACTGACATCGGTTTGGGTGGACTCCGGGAGTTGGTAATGGACAGGGAGGCCTGGCATGCTGCAGTTGATAGGGTCGCAAAGAGTCGGACATGACTGAGTGACTAAACTGAACTGAATTGAACTTTATATAGTGTATAATCTTAAAGAACATTTAAATATTAAAAAAATCAGATAGTCATTAAAGTTTTATATATTCCAATAGGTCCTTTTGAGAACCAAATAGTATCAAATGATTATATTGGTTAAAAAATACACCCTCTGCTCTCATTTCAAGATAATGAGATGGTTTTGTGAATCAAGATCCTCGTTTACTTACAACCTACTAAACATATATCCTCTAACCCTATGTAAACCTAGTCTGGAAGAATTTATAAAGCAATAATGACATAAGGAGAGATAGTGTGATATAACTGAAAAAGTCTGTTTTCAATTCCATGCTTTAACATTTACTAGGTATGACCTTGAGTAAACCATCTGTGTATGTTTCCTCATCAACAATATATAAATATTAACACCAAATTTTCAGTGCTTCCAGGCATGAGTGAGGCAGTCAAATGTTTGATTCCTTTTTCTTTCCTTTGGGTTATTTACACATATAGGTGTTAAAAATCCCTGACAAATTCTCTTTCCTCCCTACAGTTTTTATTGGCCCACTATGACAAGTGAAGTAACTGCCAGACTTGCTTTTAATTGCTAGTGATATAATCACCTAGAAATCTTTGCTATTAACACCTTGGTTGAACAATTGACTTAAAAAGTGAGTGTTAATGATGTTTTCAGAACATTTTGCCCTCGGGTCACTGGTGAAGATGGAAACAAAGGCATGTTAACACCCTTCCCATTTCAATATAGCCTGACTAACACATGCAATTTTATATAACTATTGCTCCATTTATTACAGATCAGTATTTTTGATCCAAGGAATTAGCTCCTACATGAGGTAATGAGGGTCTACTTCTAGCTAGTTACTGATATGCCACCTTTTGGTATTTTCTCTATGAACCTTATCATTTTGTACTATAAGCGGTCCTCTAAACTTGGCATTCTAACACTGGTTATAGATGAGTCAAAAATTATCATTTGGCTTACCCTCTTTGGGAATCTTCCCCTCTAGTTTCAGCACCTTTGCATTATAGTTTAGAAGAACCAATACCACAAACCAGAGATCTGAACACAACATAAGCACCAGATCTGACCTGTATTCTCCAAACTTAACTGTGTGTTAATGGTGGCCTGATCAGGTGTCAAATGAAAGGAAAATATGCATATATCTTTTATCTTTGTACCATTTGTTGAGACCAGTTAAACAGATATTTCTGTTATGTGACCGGGCTTTAGTTCAACAAAGTGGAAAATTAAACCACTTCTAGGTAAAGGAGACTAATAGGGACTGTATATACTTCTTGAATATTTAACTCTGTTTAATATTCTGTGTGTTTAACTCTGTTTATGTGCACACACACACGTACATCATATTCAATAAGGTATTTACAAAATTCAGCTTACACTCCTATTTAAGTCTCTGTAGTAGCCGAGTGAGTGACTAAGGAGCCACTTTAACTAAGGCATTAAGAAGTGGTAGTCTCATTTGCTAATAGCCCCAACTGGAGACAATCAAACTATTCTAAAAGAGGTACAGGTCAAACAATGTGGTACATTAATATCATGGAATATAACTTAGAAATAAAAAGAAACAAACCACAGACATACATGATAACTGGAAAAGATCTCAAGGGGATTATGAGTAGAAAAAGCTAACCTCAAAAAAAGTCATATACTGTTGCTATAACGTTCTCATAATGACAAGATTATATCTCCACTGTGGCTCAGATGGTTAAGAATCTGCCTTTAATGTGGGAGACCCAGGTTCCAACCCTGGAAAATCTCCTGGAGAAAGGAATGGCTATCCATTCCAGTATTCTTTCCTGGAGAATTCCATGGACAGAGGAGCCTGGCAGGCTACAGTCCATGAGGTCACAAAGAGTCGGACATGACTGAGTGACTAACACTTTCATATAACAAAATTACAGATAAAGAGAACAGATTAGTGGCTGTCAGGTGCTAGAGCTGGTTGGAGTAGGCATGACTCCAAAGGGATAGCATAAGGAGACCTTCCTGATGATGATGAGAGCTCTATATCTTGTCTGTAGAGATGGTAAGACAAAAAGTGATAAAATGGCACAGAGTTATTCATACCACTGTACCAATACAAATACCCCAGTTTGATATTGGATTATAGTAACATACAAGGAAAAAATTGGGAAAAACTATATTTAGGTTGCATAAGACCTCTCTCTGCTATTTTTGCAACTTATTGGAAAACTATTGATATAATTATTCCAAAATGAAAACTTAAAAAAAAAAAATCACACACTTACATACACAAAGAAACAAAATGAAATGGTCAATTTTATTCAATTTCTCCAAAATTATACTAAATACATTGTTTCTAAAAGGTTTCACCTTTATATAATGGTTTTATTATTTCACCTTTCTTTTAAGGTTTTTCAATTTTTCTGTACAGTTCTTCAATAGAAGCCAGAGTCCTGAGCTGCCCAGTTAGGAGCCTAAAACACACAAAAAGCAATCAACAGGGTGAAAAGAAATAATTTCTGAAAAGCCAACTTCGAAAAAAAGTGACACTAGCATTTTTTTAGCCATGCTTCTGCCAATCTATTCTCTACGACTTTAACAACTTCTGCAATTACTGAATGTGAGGTATTTCAGAACAACACAACAAAATACCATCTGATATAGTTTCTGACCAATTATAAAGTATAACAATGACAATATCACCAATATTAATTATAACCCCAAACAATACAACTTGACCCTTAAGCATACAGAAATAACAACTACACGATAGTTATTTTTCAGGCTCAGTTAATTCTACACTTGGATGGAATAGGCAAGGACAATAATGTTTAAAACTGAAGGACTATGCTAGGACACAAATCTGGTACTAAAACTTCAATCAGATGAGATCCTTGAATGCAGCCTGACTGTTTTCTAAAAACTTTCTACCCTCCAGCTATAAGTAATCATAATGCCTGAAAACTATTAGGGGTAGTTTGGAATCCCAAAATTTCAAGGCTATTCAAATTCCTTTAACATCTAATATGCAGGATTTCTATCCAAAGTGGAAATCTGTTTTTCTGACACTTAAATATGGGTATCAGATAAAGTCAAATTTTGTAAAATCAACACTAACATAATAAGATGAACACTGTTGCAGAAGTAGTTCTTTAGATTTAAAGGAACACAAATTTCAAGTACTTGAAAGAGAGATAACACATGTAACTTATCATCTGCCAGTATCAAAATGATGTGTTGAAAACACTAAGGAAATGACATAATGAAGGCATACAGGAAGGGTAAAAGAAAAAAAAACCCAATTGTAATAAAACTAGGAACACATAATTTTTTTGTTTCCTAACTAATGCACAAAACATCTAAGAAAAATCTTTTCAGTTTAGTGATTCTTAAATAAAATTACCCCCAAATACAAAACCAGACAACCAAAATTAATTTGTTCTCAAATGATGCCCATGTAACAATTATATTATTTACTGCCAAATTTGAGACAACAGAAGATGTGTGGTTCTTACCTCTGACCTACTATTCTGATTAAGTTTCTTCTCAATATTCATGGCCAACATCTGGCTTCTAAATGAAAGGCTTTTGGTCTTTTCAATCACTTGCTGATAGGGTGAGACTGCATTGTTACCCATAACCACATGACCCTAAAATGAGAGAGAAAAATTGGTCCTATAATGTTAACAATCGAGTTTCTTAAGTTGTAAGTATGACATCACAACCTACATGTATGTTGCAAATATTTTTATGCACAGTACAGATGACAATGTTCATCCAACAACAAAAAAACAGGAAACTGCTGCTGTCTTCAAACAAACTATTATACATTAAAACAAAAATTCTAGAATAAATGTTCCAACAAAAACCACCCCCCCCAAATATAAAATAATCAGCAACTGATATCTAGTACACAGCACAGATGACACTCACTAATTTAGAATCAATCTTGGCATCCAGCCTTGCATTTCTAATCAAATTTACAATCCACCTTTCAGCTTCTTCTGGAGTCATGTTCAGTTTATCTGCCAACATGCTAGTGAAAAAGAAAAAAGAAATAAAATGACATTTAGTCAGTTCAGTCGCTCAGTCGTGTCCGACTCTTTGCGACCCCATGAATCGCAGCACGCCAGGCCTCCCTGTTCATCACCATCTCTCGGAGTTCACTCAGACTCACGTCCATCGCGTCCGTGATGCCATCCAGCCATCTCAGCCTCGGTCGTCCCCTTCTCCTCCTGCCCCCAATCCCTCCCAGCATCACAGTCTTTTCCAATGAGTCAACTCTTTGCATGAGGTGTCCAAAGTACTGGAGTTTAAGATTTAGCATCATTCCTTCCAAGGAAATCCCAGGGCTGATCTCCTTCAGAATGGACTGGTTGGATCTCCTTGCAGTCCAAGGGACTCTCAAGAGTCTTCTCCAACACCACAGTTCAAAAGCATCAATTCTTCGGCGCTCAGCCTTCTTCACAGTCCAACTCTCACATCCATACATGACCACAGGAAAAACCATAGCCTTGACTAGACGAACCTTAGTCGGCAAAGTAATGTCTCTACTTTTGAAAATGCTATCTAGGTTGGACATAACTTTTCTTCCAAGGAGTAAGCGTCTTCTAATTTCATGGCTGCAGTCACCATCAGCAGTGATTTTGGAGCCCAAAAAAATAAAGTCTGACACTGTTTCCACTGTTTCCCCATCTATTTCCCATGAAGTGATGGGACCAGATGCCATGATCTTTGTTTTCTGAGTGTTGAACTTTAAGCCAACTTTTGTGCTCTCCTCTTTCACTTTCATCATTAACTGAGTTAAATACTTAGTTTTATATACACAGTCTCTGACCTATACTCTATATGGAAACTTTTAAGTACTTATGGGTCATCTTCTCTTAAATATTATGACTCTTGAAATTGCATTGTTCATATTTGTGCTATTTTCTTGAGCTGTTCACAATCTAGCTCATTTCACCCAACAGATTTAAGGTTTTTGAAGGGAGGACCCCATATTCTGTATTTACACAAATCCTTCTAGCTTCCATAAAACTATCTTACTTAGTAGTGCTCCACTACTAATGATCTAAGGGAGAAAAATGTTGTACAATGTGTAATGATTGTAGACATTAAACCCATTACAAGGAGCATCAGTAATTAATAATAATAAAATGCAATACATAACCAAAATTCAGGGCTGCTGAATTTCATTTTCTTCTGCACTAAGGACACTCCCTTGAACTGTACACTATAGATACCTAAATGGCCACTGAGTTTAAGTAAAAAGAGACATACATACATACAGAGAAAACACGAACAGAGGAGAGGGGGAAGGAGAAAGAAGACAGACACCAAGACCCTGATTTAAAGTCTTTGATGTCATCAACCAATTTGCATTTTCTAATTAATGATCAGAGGCCTCTTGAAAAAGAGGCCACTGCAGGGCTTAATTTATCAGGATTAACACAAACACAAGCCTTCATAGCAGGTAAGTCAGTCAGTCAAATGATGAAAGAGTATCTATGTATGCATGTATCATATTTAAAAGGATGGTATACATATATGCATATACAGGTGAAGTGAAGTGAAGTCGCTCAGTCGTGCCCGACTCTTTGCGACCCCGTGGACTGTAGCCTACCAGGCTTCTCCCTCCATGGGATTCTCCAGGAAAGAGTACTGGAGTGGGTTGCCATTTCCTTCTCCAGGGAATCTTCCCGACCCAGGGATCGAACCCGGGTCTCCCGCATTCCAGGCAGATGCTTTAACTGCTGAGCCACCAGGGAAGCCCCAAATACAGGTGTTTAGACACAAATATTAATTCTCCTCTTTTACTTGTCTTCAATGAAGATATTATACACTTGCCAGGTCTTCTAATATTATCACTACTTAATGAAAAAAAAAAGTATCAAAATTCCTAATCTGATAGCACTCCCAATTTTAAAGTATAAATTTTTAATACATTAGAAATCATATAGCTATGTAATTGCAGAAGTCTTCATCCAAAAGTAATCAATCAAGTTAACAAAAACACCTTTATGGGAATAATATAATTGGTGCTATTTCTATTTCATGTTTACTGACAAAGAGAAGAATTTCATTCCAAATGTAAAAAGTTAGGCTATCATTAAAGTTACTGCTAAATCAATGAAGGCAATCATTTAAAATTTATCCCTAAAATAAGCTTGAAGTTAAAAAACATCATGATGATGAGTATGAGCCAACTCGACCATAAAACTCCTTGGATTTCCATGTCAAGTTCTGTTCTCTTTTTATGATCAATTTTGCCTTAAGTACATATTCTCAGCAAACAAAGAACAATTAGTCCATGACTACTACTTCGATTTCATGATCAGGTTTCGTTTTATTCTCTTTATCATTGTTCTCTAAGCAAACCCTATTTTATTTATGTTACTAAAAATAGGGAAGTGTGTCATTTTACTGAAACAACAAGGCATTTTTTTGACTAGGAAAAATTCCTGCAGCTGGTGTTTCCTATGGCTTCTCAATAAACTCCGTGTTTTTCCTACTGGTACTTATTTTAGAAATGTGTACATTTCATTTTCTTCTGCACTGCTAAAATAAGCAATTGCCTAACACTTTTAGCTGAAGCTGCTACTCTAAAGGTAAAGAACATATTTTCCAAAACATTATTTTATCAACTCCTGTAACAATTTCTCTTTTGTATGTCTCCTCCATCCCCCCAAAATACAACTCTTTAAAGTGAAGCCAAGACCATTTTACTCTGAAAAGCACAAATGAAACAATCTGTACTAAATATACTAAAACTCTAATCTTCAAGATCTCCATACACTGCTTTTAAAAACAGATATGTTATTCCTAGTAGCTACTAACTGGGTATAGTCAGCTTTTAAAAGATTTTTAAAACTATAAATAAAAGCTCTTTATGGAGGCTGTTTATAATTTTAATTATAATTAAAATTATAATGAAACATTCAGGATTACTGTATTGGATACTATAAAGTGACTAAGAACTCAAGCAGAGTAACCAAGGCCTTACAGTTGCATAATGTCTGCTGTGCTTAGTCACTCAGTTGTGTCTGATTCTTTTCGACTCCATGGATTGTAGCCTGCCAGGAGTGGGTAGCCATTCCTTTCTCAAGGAGATCTTCCCGATCCAGGGACCAAACCCAGGTCTCCTGCATTGCAGGCAGATTCTTTACCATCTGAGCCATTGAGAAGTCCTATCAGTTATCTCTTTAACCACTGACTCTAATCGAAGTTCCCTACCAAACAGCTTTCATCTTGAAAGACTCTCCTCTCCATCAAACAGACTAAACCTCACTGTTCATTAACTATGACATGTTTTAAACCACTTCAGGGTCTTTGCAAATGTTGTGCCTTTTGTTTCAAAGGCTAATACACCTTTTTCTTCACTTAGTGATATGTTATATGGGTATCAGAGAAAACAGTACCCTCACTGGCCTTCCAAGACATTTCTCCCAACCATTATGTATCTGTTTGATGTTTTCACGATTCTGTTTTTTGCAGAGCATTCATAGTTTCTTTACCATCTGAGCCATTGAGAAGTCCTATCAGTTATCTCTTTAACCACTGACTCTAATCGAAGTTCCCTACCAAACAGCTTTCATCTTGAAAGACTCTCCTCTCCATCAAACAGACTAAACCTCACTGTTCATTAACTATGACATGTTTTAAACCACTTCAGGGTCTTTGCAAATGTTGTGCCTTTTGTTTCAAAGGCTAATACACCTTTTTCTTCACTTAGTGATATGTTATATGGGTATCAGAGAAAACAGTACCCTCACTGGCCTTCCAAGACATTTCTCCCAACCATTATGTATCTGTTTGATGTTTTCATGATTCTGTTTTTTGCAGAGCATTCATAGTCTCTGGTAGCTTAGATGGTGAAGAATCCACGTTCAACGCAGGAGACCTAGGTTCGATCCCTGAGTGGGGAAGATCCCTTGGAGAAGGGAATGGCTACATACTTCAGTATTCTTGCCTGGAGGATCCCATGGTCAGAGGAGCCTGGCAGGCTACAGTCCATGGGGTTGCAAAGAGTTGCACACAACTGAGCAGCCAACACTTTCACTTTCATAGAGCTGTAGTTGTGTAACTGTGTATCTGCTTTCATGATAGACTGTCCATGTAACCCAAGAGCATGCACCACAGCTTCCCTGTTCATGTCTATATATCCAGCAATTAGCACAATGTCCATTAGAGAGGAGGCAATTAATAAACACTTACTGATTCCTACCCTAGTTACTACCCCAGTGCAGGCTTTGTGACTGTTTCATAATATTCTAACTAATCTGCCTCTTGAGTCTCACCTTATTATTTTACACAGTTGTCAGCTTAGTCCTAAAGCCCGACTACCAGCTTATTCCTAAATTCCTTTAAAAAATATGAGCCCTTCTACTAAAACAATAAAATTCAAACTTCCAAGTTTTGGGGTTCTCTACAATTTAGCTACAATTGAACTTTTCACCCTTCTTCCTTATGAATACCACAGCCCATCCGAATCAAACCAATTCTTTTCCTTTCCTGTCACTTATTCAACAAAACATGAATTGTGTTAGATGCTTGTGACAACATACAGTCTGTCTTCCACTTTAATAAAAGTTTAAAGCTGGGGTTGGGGAGTAGGGGACAAGTACCTAATCCTCCAAATATATAAACTATTTTAAGTGTAAGAAGGAAAAAGAGGAAGGAGCTATGTGAGTGTAAAAGGGTTTAACCAGTTCTAGTTTGGAGGTTTGGGGATAATTTATGTATGAAAATATTTAATGTCAAGGTATAAAACAAAAGAAAGACAATTTTATTCTGTATAACTCTACGTAGAATTTTCTATTCCTCTTCTTTCTTTACATACTCTAAGTCTTCTACTCCATCATGGCTGGAGCAATCTGACAACATGCATCAAGACCCACAAACATGTGCCTGGTCTGACTCATAATCTCACTTTTGAGGATTTACTGCCCTGCAATATGCTTGTTGAACCTCTACTTATTAAATCAAGTCAAAGAAAAATCTGAAATAAGGTCTGAGAAGTATTAGTAAATTATTGATACCTTCTCAGCTTATCTAGGCTACCAAACACTTTAAGAATAAGAGAATGTGGCAATAATCCATTTTAAGTAACAGGAAAATATACACAGTAAAAGAAATTAACTAACAGAGGGAAGTTCTCTAACTCCACAATTCTCTTACATTTTGCTGATTTTATGAAAAAAAAAAAAAAAAAAAAAGTAAAGATTTAAAAATAAAAAATAAGTATCTTATTAAAGCTTGAAGAAACAAAAATTTGCCTTTAGCTATCCTGCTGCTGCTGCTGCTGCTAAGTCGCTTCAGTCGTGTCCGACTCTGTGCGACCCCACAGATGGCAGCCCATTGGGCTCCGCCATCCCTGGGATTCTCCAGGCAAGAACACTGGAGTGGGTTGCCATTTCCTTCTCCAATGCGTGAAAAGTGAAAAGTGAAAGTGAAGTCACTCAGTCGTGTCTGACTCAGCGACCCCATGGACTGCAGCCCACCAGGCTCCTCCGTCCATGGGAGTTTCCAGGCAAGAGTACTGGAGTGGGGTGCCATTGCCTTCTCCGTTAGCTATCCTACACCATGCTTATTTTGTGTTATTTAAAAGAATTCAGTTTATCAATTAAAAGACAAAATATATCAAAAGGCAGAATTTCTGGGGAAAAAAAAAAACCCTAATTCAACCTAAGTTTCAAACTCAAAAATAACTTCCAGATTATTCAGATAACATTAAAATCTCAACCTTGTCTGCAGGCAGCTTAAAACAGACATTTTAGGTTTAAAAACTTTAAGACATGACACGATTTAAAACTCTGAGAAGAGAACATAGGTGAAATATTTCCTAACCTAAACCATACTGTTTTCTTAGGTCAGTCTCCCAAGGCAATAAATATTAAAGTAAACAAATGGAATGTAATCAAACACAAGCTTTTGCATAGTAAAAGAAACTAAACAAAAAGCCAACCTATTGACTATGAAAAATACCTGCATATGATGTGACCGACAAAGACTTAATTTCCAAAATATACAAACAGCTCACATAACTAAATAAGAACAACAAAACAACTTAATCGAAAAAACAGGCAGAAAACCTAAACAGACATTTGTCCGAACACATACAGATAGCTAATAATTGCTAATTATTAGAGAAATGCAATGGCAACCCACTCCAGTACTCTTGCCTGGAGAATCCCATGGACGGAGGAGCCGGGTGGGCTGCAGTCCATGGGGTCACTAAGAGTCGGACACGACCGAGCGACTTCATTTTCACTTTTCACTTTCATGCATTGGAGAAGGAAATGGTAACCCACTCCAGTGTTCTTGCCTGGAGAATCCCAGGGACGGGGAGCCCCGGTGGGCTGCCGTCTATGGGGTCGCACAGGGTTGGACACGACTGAAAACGAGTTAGCAGAGAAATGCAAGTCAAAATTACAATGACCACCAGTCAGAATGGCCACCATTGAAAGTCTACAAACAAATAATGGAGATGGTGTGGAGAAAAGGAACCCTCCTACACTGTTGATGGGAATGTAAATTGGTGCAACCACTGTAGAAAACAGTATGGAAGTTGCTCAAAACACTAGAGTTGCCATATGACCAAGCAATCCCACTCCTGGAGATACAGCCAGACAAAACCATAATTCAAAAAGATGCGCGCACCCCTATGTTCACAGCAGCACTATTCACAACAGCCAAGACATGGAAACAACCTAAATGTTCAATGACAGATGAATAGACAGATGGTATATATACCAAGAGAATACTACTCAGCCATAAAGAAGATGGTGAAATGATGCCATCTGCTGCAACATGGATGGACCCAGAGATACACTAAGTGAATTAAGTCAGAAAGAGAAACACAAATACCATATGATTTAACTTACATGTGGAATCTAAAATATGACACAAATGAACTTATCTATGAAACAGACTCAAAGACATAGAAAACAGACTTGTGGCTGCCAAAAAGCAGGAGCTGGGGGAGGGATGGATTGGGAATACGGGATTAGCAGATGCAAACTATTAACTAGAGAATGGATAATCAACAAGGTCCTATGAAAAAAACAGCACAGGAAACTATATTCAATATCCCATAATAACCCATAAAGGAAAGGAATATGAAAAGGAATATATATATATATATATTTGTTGAATTTGTTACAATTTTATATATATATACAAATGAATCACTTTGCTGTACAGAAATTAACACATTATAAATCAACTATACTTCAATAAAATAATACTGGAGTGGGTTGCCATTTCCTTCTCCAGGGGATCTTACCCACCCAGGAACTGAACCCAGGTCTCCTGCGTTGGAGATGGATTCTTTAGCAACTGAGCTATCAGGGAAGCCCATATATAAATGAATCACTTTGCTGTACAGCAGAAATTAACACATTATAAATCAATTATACTTCAATAAAATAAAGATACATTATTTTGTGTAAATCCCTTATTCACACCTTTTAGTTGAAAAGTTCTGCTCAAGTGACACAAGATACTGAATGTTTTTTTTTTTAAATGTGGAACATTTTTTAAAGTTTTGAATTTGTTGCAATATTGCTTCCTTTTTTATGTTTTGGTTTTTTGGCCCCAAAGGATGTGGGATTTTAGCTCCCCAACTAGGGATCAAATCTGCACTCCTTGCATTGGAAGGTGAAGTTTTAACCACTGGACTGCCAGAGAAGTCCTTGAATATGTTAAGTAACATATAAAACCCCAAATGCATGCTTAGTCATTCAGTCATGTCCAACTCTTTACAAACATATGGACTGTAGGTAGCCCACCAGGCTCCTCTGTCCATGGAATTTTCCAGGCAATACTGGAGCGGGTTGCCATGCCCTCCTCCAGAAGACCTTCCCAACACAGGGATCGAACCCAGGTCTCCCACATTGCAGGTGGATTCTTTACCATCTAAGCCACCAGGGAAGCCCAAAACCCCAAACAGCTTTTCCCAAATCTTGAGAAAAAAGAACAAAGCTGGAGGCTTCACATTGCTTGATTTCAAACTATATCACAAAGCTATAGCAATCAAAACAGTATGCTACTGGCATAAAAATAGACAGATTAATGGAACAGAATAGAGAGCTTGAACTGAAGCATATATGGTAAATTAATTTATGACAAAGGAGGCAAGAATATACAATGGAAAAACAACAGTCACTTTCCAACAAATGGTGCTGGGAAAACTGGACAATTACATGCAAATAAGTGAAACTGGACCAGTCCTCACCTACCCCATATACAAAAATTAACTAAAAATGAATTAAAGACTTGAACATTAAAACCTGGAAATATAAAACTCCTTTAAAAAATACACACACACACAAGCAGTAAGTTCTTGACATACATCGTTGTGAGGATTTTTTATATCTGATACCAAAATAAATTCAAACACAAAGGTAACAAAAGCAAAAATAGACATCAAACTAAAAGCCCCTGCACAATAAGGAAAACTATCAACAAGAGGAAAAAGTAACCTACCAAGTGGGAGAAAATATTGCAAACCACATATATAAGGGGTTAATATCCAAAATATAGAAAGAACACATACTAACTCAGCATCAAAAAAAAAATTTTTTTTTTTGATTTAAAAATGAGCAGAGGACCTGAATAAATATTTTTCCAAGGAAGACATACAGAGGGCTAAGAGGTACATGAAAACATGCTCAACATCACTAATCATCAGAGAAACATACACAAATCAAAACAATGAGATATCATCTCATACCTATTAGAACGGTTATCATTAAAAAGGTAAGAAATAAGTATTAGCAAGAATGTGGAGAAAGCGAAACTCTTGATGCATTGCTGGTAGTAAATTGGTACAATCACTATGGAAGACACTAAGTGGATTCTTCAAACAATTAAAAATAGAACCCAGCTAAAAATAGAACCCAGTATGACCCAGCTATTCCACTTAAATTTATATGAAGGAAATGAAAATTCTAACTTGAAAAGATATAGGTAAACCCATGTTTACTGCAGCATTACTTATAATACCAAGCAACCTAAGTGGCCATCAATAGATGAATGAATAAAGAAAATGTGACTACACACACATACACACAGTTATTTAACCATTAAAAAAATGAAATTGTACTATTTGCATTTTGAGGGCAGTATGCCAAGTGAATTAAGCCAGACTCCCCCCCCCGCTCCCCAAAAAAATCCCATATATCTCACTTATATGTGGACTCTAAAACAAAACAAAAAAGCTCATGGATACAAAGAAGAGATGGGGGTGGGTGGGACTGGGTAAAGGGTCAAAAGATACAAACTTCCAGTTATAGAATAAATAAGCCATGGAATATAATGTATAGCATGGGGACTACAAATAAGAGTAAATCTCATCACAAGAGAAAAAAATTGCCACTATGTGTGGCAATGAACGTCAATTACACTTACTAAGGTGATCATTTCACAATATACAAAATATCAAATCATTATGTCGTACACCTAAAACTAATGTTCTGCTATACGTTAATTATATCTCAATTTTAAGAAAACTAGAACAAAAAGTATCATTAATATTCTTAGTAAAATTACAAACTGTGTAACTACATTCATAAAATAAGAACAGAATGCTATAAAAAATATTCAGAAAGACAAGAGTGACAGAGGTCTTTCTTTTGGAAATTGAAAAATAACATCAGAGACTATTTTTAATCCACAGAAGATTTCTCTGGGAGAAAAGCTCCCAGAGTGTAGAAAACAAAGATAATGTGATGGAAAATAGAGAAAGGATAAGAAAATTAGAAGTCTGATCCAGGAGGTCTAATACCTGAATAACAGAAGTTCCAGAAAGAATAAACAATGAACATAAAGAAGAAACTGTTAAAGAAATAATTTTCAAGAAAATTCAAGATAATTCAAGAAAAATTCCCAGACCTGGAGGCCATGAACTTCTAAATTTAGAGTCCAATATGAAGAACTGATCTCCTTAAAAGGAAATAAAACCAGTCAATCCTAAAGGAAGTCAACCTGAATATTCACTGGAAGGACTGATGTTGAAGCTCCAACACTTTGTCCACCTGATGCCAAGAGCCAACTCATTAGAAAAGACCCTGATGCTGGGAAAGATTGAAGGCAAAGGTGAAGAGGGTGGCAGAGGATAAGATGGTTAGAAAGCATCACTGACTCAATGGACATGAACTTGAGCAAACTCCAGGAGATAGTGGAAGAGAGGGAAGTCTGGCATGCTGCAGTCCATAGGGTTGCAAAGAGTTGGATACAACTTAGCGACTAACAGCAGCAATAAACATGAAAAATTAAAACAGACCTATACAAAGGCATATCACTGTAAAATTTCAGACAATGGGCACCAAAAAAACCTCCCCCCTCCCCACTGCTAGAGAGGAAAACAAAACACCTGTTTAAGAGATGCTGCTGCTGCTAAGTCACTTCAGTTGTGTCCGACTCTGTGCAATTCCATAGACAGCAGCCCAGCAGGCTCCTCCGTCCATGGGATTCTCCAGGCAAGAACACTGGAGTGGGTTGCCATTGCCTTCTCCGGTATAAAAGATGAGGAATTAAAAAAAAAGAAGTCTTCTGACTTCTACAACAAAATTCTGGAGTAGTTTTCAGAACTGAGAGTACCATGCCTAGCAATACCATTACTCAAGTATGAAAGTAAAATACAGAATTTCAGATATGAAAAAAATTTACCTTCAAAGTACCCTACCTTATAAAGCCGTTTAAGAATATGCATTACCAAGTAAGATAACAAAGGAAGGCATAATATTATGCCCAAGTCCAGATTTTTTGAGGAAGTTAAAACTCATAGAATAATCAATTTTGAAAAGAGATTTATAAACTGGCGAAGAGTCTGAAGTGGAATTAATGAAAAAGTCATTAAGGAAAACAACAAAGCAAATGGCAGGAAAGTGGCCATTATCAATTCCAGAGAAAACAAATATTGAATACTAGATAAACATACTACAAATCTACCTTATTTGAAACAAGGTGCTAAATTAACTCAGCACTTATTTGATGTTAAGTTCAGACACTAACACACAATTTATAAAAGATTAAAGAGTTGAGAAAAAGTCCCATGAACAAGTAATAATTTCAAATACAATATGGATGGCATTTCAAGTAAGTGGGAGAAAACAGCTTTTCAATAAATCATGTTGGCTATTTTGGGGACAGGGAGAGGAGCTACTTTCTATTTCCAAATAAATCCTTGATGGATTCAAACAGAAGAAATAAAGTTACAGAGGTCCTAGAAGAAATTAGGTAAATAGCATATAAACCTATTATGAGAAACAACTTTTAAATAAAATACAAAGTCAGTACCATAAAGGAAAAGCTTAGTAATAACTTTGACTAAATAAATACGTAAATCATTCCTTTGGCATGTGTGTGCATGCTCATACATGTCCAACTCTTTGCGACCCCATGGACTAGCCCCGTAGGCTCCTCTGTCCATGGAATTTTCCAAGCAAGAATATTGGGAGTAGGTTGCTATTTCCTACTTTAGGGGATCTTCCTGACCCTGCGTCTCCTGCTTTGGCAAGCAGATTCTTTAATACTTTGCCACCTGGGAAGCCTTCATTCCTTTGGGGCAGAGGGGAAAAAACAATCCTAAGTGCTATTTTAAGGCATAAAAAAAAATTATTTTATTCTTTATTCAATTTCATTAGTAAAACATATTCATAACTCTTAGTACAAAATCAGATACTTTTCTTCTTTCTGGAAAGGCATTAAGACCAGTCGTCCCACCTAAGAACGTAAGGTATATAAATCTAAATCTAGAGAACCAATTAGGCTTTCACCAACTCTAGGCTGATTGTCTATCAGGTTTTCAATGACTAATCTTTTCGACAGTCTCCTTTTTCTGAACCCTTCCATAGCCCTTACCCTGACGTATCTTAACAAATACAGATTTGGGGTCCAGAATTTCAGAAGCTTATCAATTACCTGTTTAATAACCTGGCTTTCCAAATTTTAGTTGATAAGCACAACTTATTTAAAAAAATACTGACTTAAGCCATTAAGTCATGGAAATCTCTGGCCTGTTTTCCACTGAAGACTGTGGCTAACTATTTTATATATCCAAAGAGCTCCAGTGTTTTATAAGGATATCCTATAATAATTAATTAAAAAGTAAGTGTTAAGTGTAAACTGTATTTAACGGTAAGATTAGGAGGAAATAGGAGAAAGAAAACAGCAGAAAACTGAGACATGAAATGCTCTGTATGACAAATGAAAATTCTCACTGAATTTACCAACATCTCATTAGTCAAAAATGACACTATATTACTTGATAATTAACACAGAAATAGGATGATAATGGCTGTTAAAAATAATCTCCATCTGGAAACACACCTTTTTTCTCTGATATCAAAGTACAATTAAGTATAAATTGTTATATGGTAATAAAGCCTTTAAGAAAAATATTAAGATTTTAAAATGTTACTGAATAAAATAAGCAAAGTGGAATGACTTCATAACTTAAATGCAAGAGCAGTTGGCAAATACATACTTTTGTGAAAAGCCAAAACCAACCCCCATAGGGAAATTATATTAATGTATGCTCCAACATGTTTATCATACACATTCAAAATATTACTTCCATACTTTGTTTTTATCTACAACTGAAAGCTGGTCCAAGGATTATTCTAGAACAGCTTTTAAATTTCAGACACACCATATCTGATAAACTATTCGGCTATACTAAACTAAGTCCCACCACAGTAACCTTTTTTGACAGAGGTTGCATACTTCATGGTAAACAGATTTGTAACTTATCCTATAAATCTATAGGGCTGTGTATAAACTGATAAAAACATTCTTAATATACATTTTTATAAAGATAAGACTGTCACATGTGCCATTTAGTGAAGAATCCTATCAACAGAGAATGTTCCAAATCACAAATGGAAAGGGTTATTTAATAAACAACCATGGGCTTTAAAATGCTGAATAGCATTTGATTTTTGTCCACTAGGGGAAAGAAGAGAAGACAGAGACAAATCCTTCCCCCTAGCCCTAAAAAAGATCAAATATCAAATAACTAAATTAATTAGAAGCAGAGATATGCCAGCGTAAAGTAGTAAATGGAGTGATTTGTCATAATTAGTATACGATGGAAAAGAGTCTACTTAAAGATATTTTAGAGAGCTATCAGGGCTCAGTGAAACTTCAATCCAAATTACTTCTCTGACTTTTCTGTATATAAATTATGTCCATGTTATTCTAATTACTCTGTATTTTTCTTCAAAATGCCTATCCTAATTATAATCTTATCTTTATTTAATATCTGTTTCTTCCTCTGGATTTTATGCTCTGAGGCTGTGTTCTCTACTTTCTATCCAGTGCCTGGCACTCATTCACATCTGTATTATTTTCTTCTTTCAAAAATTGTCATAGTTCAACTGCTCTTAACTAATTATATCATAATCTGTATCATATGCATTTATCCTCTTCACAAAGAAGAGGACTACCCTGAACACTACTTTTTAAAAAGTTCTGCACATCCTTTAAATGACAAAATTACAGAAATAGCAAACAGATGAGTGGTTGCCAAAGGTTCATAAGAGGCGAGAAGGAAGTGGGTATGGGTATAAAAGAGCAATCTGAGGAATTTGTGTGGTGTCAGAAATGTTCTGTATGTGAATGTATCAACATCAATAGGGTGGTTGTGGTATTTTACTATGGTTCACCAAATGTTACCATTGAAGGAAATTGTAAAGGGCACAGAGGATTTCTTCATTAATCCTTATACCAGAATTATTGAGAGGAGCTCTGAAAATTACAGGTGCTGAGATCTGCCCCTTCCCATTCTGAGAATGCTTTAATTTTTTAGGGGTTGGACCTGGGAAGCTTTAAGTCAGATCTCAAGTCTTGATCCCAGAGACTGTGATTCAGAAGGTTTGTGGTAAAGCCAGAAAAATCCATTCTTAAGTTTAAGTTATTGGTGGTTTTTAAAGTTCTCCAGATGATTCTGATGTATAGCTAGATTTAAAAACCTCTGAACTAGAGAACAGTAATTTTTTCTATATACTGTTTGAATGTAAACAATAGCTAGTTTGGCCATTATCATGGATTCCAAGTCCCTGGTGTCTGACTGAAGATATTTGCTGTATTTATAAAAGCCCAACTTAGATGCTTAACATTATTTTCAGTTATATTTCTAACCTATTAAAGCAGTTCTAAAAACATGAAGAAGCCTAGGCCCCTGGACTGAGTCCTACTGGCCCCCATACTCTCTGGTACCACCCCCCAAACCTTAGAATCTGAGATATCACTGTTGCACTAAGAATAACTGTTTATTCACATGAAGCTGCACTTTATGCTTGTCCTTTACCCTGTTAATTCACCACATACTAGAAATATTAAATCACTCATTTTTCAATCCATTACCCTAGCAGGCTATAACTATGTGCCTAAAAAAATTTTGTGACCTGATGCAATGGTTCTCAATCTTGGATGTGCTTTGGAATAATCACCCTAACCAGAACAGAAAGTAGCCCTATTTAGTGTAACACAGAAGCCCTACACAGCATAACACAGAAAACTGGATTCAGAAAGTTTGTGGTGGCTTCAGGGAATCTATATTTGTAAGATAAAAAACAAAACTCTACAGATTCTGGACAAAAAATTAAACACTGACTCATTGTTTTTTCCATCTTTATCCTCTGGCTCAAATGATACACTAATGACAAATTAGTCTAAATCGGCTATTTCTAAAAATATCAATTGCTCACAATGAAAAAGAAAGAATTTATAACCAGGGTCAAGACAATGAATGTCAGAGAGCTATTAGCTCAGAATCTTGCATTAAATAAGACCTAAGCTGCTTAATGTCTCTGAGCCTTCAGTTTCTCAGCTATAAAGGGGGAGCTACAAAACAAAGGAGTTGTACTGAATCAGTGCTTCGTAAAACTGGGTTTCCAGAGTCAGTCATATGGTTCCACGGAGTCAGGAGGAAAGCCGAACAGAAGTGCAAGCAAACCAAAGTGAAAGCGGGCTCTTCCTTTATCTGCTTGTGCATATACATAAATATGTATACTTACATAGATAATACTGCATTTCATGACTAATGACTGTTAGGAATTTCCATGTATTCCTTAAGGGAACTAGATTGGGAACCAGATTTTTAAAATTATATCAGTATGTCTGCTAGCTATAATAAAGTACTAAATAAGGTCAAAGCTTCAACTCCCAAAGGAAAAGACCCATGTTCACACTGTAATTCTAACTCTGAATAACCACTTCAATGACAACCCACTAAAATAAGACAAGCAAGAATGGATGACTTAGTGAAAACCAAAGGCTCTAAAGAAAAACTTTGGTGTACATACAATTCCTAAGAGGCAAACATTAACATAGTAAGTTTTTAAACATTTAAGGGGCATTTACTGTTTGACTTCATCTGTGGTCAAGGGGTACTGCTATTTTTCAATTTCTAACACATAAAATCAGTTTCTAATAAGTTATGTAAGTTTCACAATTTTTTCCCAACAATTTCATCACACAACAGAGAAAATTTCAACTGAAATTCTCCATAACTTTTCCATGTTTCAACATTTTAGGATGTCACAGGAGTTTACTATGAGAATTCAAATATATAATTAAATAAAATAAATTCAATTAACTGAAATAATTACCTAATGTGGTCTTTTCAACAGCATTTCCAATTTACTAAGGACTAATTCCTTAAGTGAACTCATGTTGAAAACCATTCTAAAACTGGTCTTCACTCTTTTCTCCCTATGTAATGGTATGATAGCATTCTTTTAAAAAGTAACTCTCTGACAATCATAATACTGCCTTAAAGTAATTTTCAAAAATCATGCTTTCCCACACATATGGAAATAAGAAGGATCTGAAGCATCCCAGAATTCAAACAAAAGTTAGGATTTTTAATAAATCCCTATGACATTTCCTTTTTCTACTACAGCACAGAGAAATACAATAGAAACCCAATTAACGGGAATCCTGGTAACTGTAACTTTATAATAAATAAAAGTTTATAGGAATTTTCAAGTAGAAAATATAAGTTAAATCAGTATTCTTACTTAATGCTGATACACTGATGGATGCGACAAAAAGTCTCAAATATGAAGAGACGGGCATTTTCAATGAAATCCTCAAGACAAGCCACCAAGAAGAAATCATTCACTAGTACCTATATGAACAAAATGTAAGAGGAAAAAATTATAAGTGTTGATGAGCAATTTAAAAAATTTGTCTCAAATACGTTCTTTGTTCTTTACTCATTATTCCTTTCACTACAACTCTCTCATCTAATATCACAGGTTCTACTTCATAGTACTTTTTAGAACACTATAGTCAAGTCTCTAAAAATGTAAATAAGAAGAAAATGAATGCTACAAGAAAAATAGCTAAAAACTATGTTACCTTGTTCTAGTGATGACCTGAACAACCTTACAACAAAGCAGCTTTGTCCTGTCATTAATCTATAGAAATGCTCTGTAGATAACATATTTCCAGCTTTTTAAAGTAGATATGGACTAAAGATATGCATACTTCTGTGATAATAAGCAGACCGGAAGGCCACAGGAGAAAAAAATTCAAAGGGTGACACCTATTTCACAGATGTATAAAAATTAAAAGAGAATATTTTAACTTCAAGAACAGCAACCAAGTGCCCCACTGCTTGGCATGGCCTAGATACTTAGTATTACAATAAACACCAATATTTAATAATGTCACATTTGATTGCATGTACACAAGTTGTTATACTACATATACACAAGCTGTTACAAACTTTGTTCAATGTTTGAAAATCATCTCTAAAGGTATACTTACTTACAGATTTGGTAAATGCATTTAACAAGTAATTCTTAGTTTTTCAAAACTTGCAAACTAACTTACTAAGAAAAAAGGCTGTAAGCCCAACTTTTCCAGAATCTCTGACAGTACCTTAGTTTCTGCCAGCTAACAGAAGACACTAGTTTAAAAATTCACTCTTAGTTTGACTGATTTATAGCAAATGTTAAAATACAATCATAAGAAAAATTTCAAATTAGGCCTGCTTATGTAACAAGCTGGAATCACAACTGTGATATAAAATTGATATAATCTTGCTTACACAAATAAAGCATTTCACATATTTTTATTCATTCAGGATAAGACATGAAATTATGCGTGAATTTATAAAGCCCTTAATGTTTTAACCAACTGTTAACAAAAGGGGTAGACACATAGTAGTAACACTAAAAATGTCTTCAACCCAACACATTTCTAAACAGTCTTCCATTTTAAGATTAATAAACATTTCTGACATAATTAATAAAACCCTGTTAGGTTAATTCTTATAATATCCCCAAATTAAAGAATTATTATTAATTTGTAAGCAAAAATTTATACTTACTGATTCACATTCCCTTAGCTTTTTCTGAGCCCCATCAAAGTCAAAATTAACATATAAACATTCAACAAATTCTGTAATTGGGTCTTTATACGTGTAAGACTCCTGTAAAATTAAGTCAAAGGTTAAGCTGGATTTGATTCAACACTGTTGAGTAGTAGACTGCCCCCCATCTTCCTATTTTCTCCTCCCTTACCATTAGTTTCTAACAAATTACCAAGTACTATCTTCTCAAAGCAATTGCTTATATCCTAATTCAAGGCCACACCTTAACCTTATAATGCCTTCTAAGCCAAGTTCTCTACATGGTCGTCCTAGAACCATTCCAAAAGCTTTCAAATTCCTCTACTGCCAAAAGTCTCCCTTAGTCAATAAACAGTGATGAACTTCTCCAAATAACAGTGTATTCATATTCTGATGAATAAAACTGCCTTTTCCTATCTAAATTATTCTTAGATAAAATAAATATTTCTTTTTGAACCCACAGTTAGTTACTGTTGAGAAATTCACTAAAAACCAAGCAGTAGTGCTATAGCTTTTGCACAACCTGGGTACTATTAAAATTATGTACAGATTAACTGCTCTGGTATTATGTAGGTAGTGTCCTTCAAAAAAGAATCCAGGCTCCAGATCTCCTTTACTCTTTGCAATAAGAACACTAATACACAATGTATATTAAATATCCAACTAGCAGAGAGCAGTATTCATTCATGCCACATCTACCATAAATATATCTTGAACTGAAAGGCAGCATATGCCCATTTGGGGCTCTTTTCATATATGCTTTCCTCCTATTTTTTAAAAGATTTTTAGCCTGATAGCTAAACTGATAGCTCAGTTGGTAAAGAATCTGCCTGTAATGCAGGAGACTCTGGTTCGATCCCTGGGTTGGAAAGATCCCCTGAAGAATTGAAAAGCTACCCACTCCAGTATTCTGGCCTGGACAATTCCAGGGACTGTATAGGCCACGGGGTTGAGAAGAGTCGGAGACGACTGAGCGACTTTCACTCTTTTCACTGTAAGAACTAAGAGTCCTACTTCTTCAAGAAAAAGAGGTTAAAATTTAGGCACATTTTAAAAATCAATACAGATTCTACTTTTTACCTGCTGAATAACTTTGACCAGATCTTTCAGCACCTGCCGGCGTTTTCGAACATCTTTGTTTGTTATGACTGCTGTGGTCAAATAGCGGAGAATATGTGGACACATCGTTTGAATTGCATTAAGATACCTAAATAAAAACATGCAATTTACTTAATAACTTACCAAGATTTTCTAGATCTATAATATCTGCGATTTAAAGCAAACACTTGAGCAGCCCATCAGACTGCACTGTTTCAGTAACCAAGGATAGTAAAAAATTACAAATGAGTATTATTAGGGCCATCTTCACCAAGAAAAAGTTTAAACAGTAAGAATGCTAGCAGGTATTTCTCAATTTGGAGTGAGATGAGAGACTCACTTAAGAGGTAAATATTACCTCTATTACCACTGCTGAGTAAAAGGATTTTGAAAGGCTCTTATATAAGCCAGTCTGTTTCAAAAGATTTCATTTACCTGTAAGAACAAATGTACGAAAAGCTATGTGCAAAACACTCCTCATAATTACAAGAATCAGGCGCTTACACAAATTGAATTAAAAACAATTAATTTCAGGGGATGGAAGACTGGAAACTATTCTGATACCAGCAGCTGACCACCCCACCCTGGTCATTTGGCATTTATCCTGTATTTCTTCTGCTCAATTTCCTTTCATAGCTTGCTCGATAAAGGACAGAAATGGTACGGACTTAACAGAAGCAGAAGATATTAAGAAGAGGTAGCAAGAATACATGGAAGAACCGTACAAAAAAGATCTTCACGACCCAGATAATCACGATGGTGTGATCACTCATCTAGAGCCAGACATCCTGGAATGTGAAGTCAAGTGGGCCTTAAACAGCATCACATCACTACAAACAAAGCTAGTGGAGGTGATGGAATTCCAGTGGAGCTCTTTCAAATCCTGAAAGATGATGCTGTCAAAGTGCTGCACTCAATACGCCAGCAAATTTGGAAAACTCAGCAGTGGCCACAGGACTGGAAAAGGTCAGTTTTCATTCCAATCCCAAAGAATGCTCAAACTACCGCACAATTGCACTCATCTCACATGCTAGTAAAGTAATGCTCAAAATTCTCCAAGCCAGGCTTTAGCAATACGTGAACTGTGAACTCCCTGACGTTCAAGCTGGTTTTAGAAAAGGCAGAGGAACCAGAGATCAAATTGCCAACATCTTCTGGATCATGGAAAAAGCAAGAGAGTTCCAGAAAAACATCTATTTCTGCTTTATTGACTATGCCAAAGCCTCTGACTGTGTGGATCACAATACACTGTGGAAAATTCTGAGAGAGATGGGAATACCAGACCACCCAACCTGCCTCTTGAGAAATCTGTATGCAGGTCAAGAAGCAACAGTTAGAACTGGACATGGAACAACAGACTGGCTCCAAATAGGAAAAGGAGTACGTCAAGGCTGTATATTGTCACC
>SJYT01080933.1:0-30117 GCA_006410635.1 Cephalophus harveyi | reverse complement strand
CTACAACCTTATTTTTAAAACTTAGAAAATCACACAAAAAATATAGGTTGTTCAATGTTCACTGATTTTATATTAAAAGGGAATTACACCATCAATTCCTAAACTATACTTCTGTAAATACACATTTTAGAAAAAAATTAAAATCTTAATTTGACAGACAACAATAAGCAGAAATCAAGTGAAATGTATTAGGATCTCTATCTTAATTCAGGTTAAAAGTAACAGAAATATGGCTCAAAGTATTTATGTGTTATTTAGCTAACAATGCAGTTAGTAAGTCATACCCAGAAACAAAAGTTAATGAAATCTTGGGTTAAATTAATAAAAGTATGTGTACTGGTCACTGAAGCTAATACTGCCACTGCTTTCTATAAAGCTTAGATATTCTAGAATAAGCTTTCCATTTTAAACATCTAGATTTTTAAAAGGCTATGGATAAACTGGTGGTTATCTAAGAACAGCAGCCATAATACTAAAGAACGTAACCAACTACATTACTTGATAAAACCAGAGATATTTAGCTTGAAGGAAAGAAAAATAAGGAAAATTATCTTCAGGTATCTGAAATATTTTCATAAAGTAAGTCTTGTTTTCTGTTGCTCCAACCAAATTATTAAGAAATAACAGGCAGAAGATTCAGAGGCATTTATCTCAAATGGAAGAATAAATTTTAAAAATGACTTCTACCTAATGATAAAACAGTATAGTTCACAAAGCAGTGTATTTCTTGTTACCAAAAGCTGGATGATAGAGCAAAGATGATATAAAAGGGATTCCTGGGATGTATTATCTTCCTTCCAAATAATACAGCCTAAAAGCCTTCTAATTGTGAAGCTTTCATGCAAGTATGAATTACCTGGATTCTTGTTACACAGAAGATTCTATTCAGTTCTTTTAGGATAAGGCCTGAGATTCTGCAAAATACTGATGCTGGTGGCCCAGGGACCACACTTAAAGAGCACTTTAAAGGGCTCAGAATGTACTTTTATCAAATAGTTTACTTAAGAGTTATACGTAAGCTTTTTCCATGAACAAGCACATCTACCACATGAAGAAGGGGAAAAAACGTGAAAACAAATTTAAATGTTAGAGAGAAGTACATTTTAAATTCTAAAATTCCATTTGATTTCATATAAAGTGAAAATTATACAGTGGGGACTTCCCTGGTGGTCCAGTGGCTAAGACTGTGGCTCCAATGCAGAGGGCCCAGTTCAATCCCTGGTTGGGGAGCTGGATCCCACATGCCACAACTAAAAGCTCCCCCATGCCACAACAAAGACACAGTGCAGCCAAATAAATAAATATTAAAAAAAAAAAAATACAGTGAAATAACTTACTGTGGCTGGTAAAGGAAGAGATCAATAATGTTATCGCGCCCTTTAGGGTGATTGAAGAAAACAAACAGTGACCAATGAATGAGCCATGTCCGCTGCTGAAGAGACTGAAGTGGAGAACTCACGGACTAAAGGATTAAAAAATGTATACAAAGGAAATATTAATATCTAAGAAAGAGGAAGGGGAATAAATTATTGCTAATATCGGAATTTTAGTTAAAATGAGAACCTTCTAAAGCATGCGCACTGTGATCATTATGATCAAAATCCAATCTCCTAGACTACTCTGCTCTCTACATGACCCCTGACATGCAAAATTTCCCTGTTCTCAGAGACAAATTCAACAATGACCACTAAGCCATTTTTACAGAGCCTCTAAGTTACACTCATTTCAGAAAACATTTTTAAAAGCAAGCACTAAATTAAATACTCCATAAAAAGAGGTTTTATTAGACACTAATAGGAGATGAAAAATATCTTCTGCATAGGACTTTCAATAAAGGGTAGCACTAAGAGTATTATGTCTTTTCCACTGAAACAGGTAAAAGAGGCATTATAGCTCTAAAAAAAATGAAAGCTGAGTTATTTTCTCTAAGAGTCAAAAGAGGTTTGACAACTTCCTTCAAGGAGATTCAGTAAAATTAATCAACCCACTAACCCACTGTGATTTTTAAGTCAGGTGAACATTTTAGTTTAGTCTTCCTCCCTCCCATTCTTCCTTCCTTTTAAAAGTACACAGTGCTTTTCCTATCAAGAAGTATGAAGGATAGAAATTTCAGAGAATCACCTTAAAAAGGTGTAACTCACATTATTATCTATGGTCTCTTTTAGCCGTGTCAGGTCTTCCATGGCTGCATCCCAATTCTGCATTAAGATTTCAGAGGCCAGTTTTCCCCAGAGTGAACTCAAAGCATTTCTATCCGTTGCTGGAACCTGTTGAAGCCATCATAATTAATTATATTCTGAATACTCTGGAGGAATTGATAATGTCATACCCTATATATCCACCCAGCCTACTAAAAAATCTAAAGCTCTCTTCCCAAAACTGTCCTTTATTTGGATCACACTGGTTAAGCTGACTCAAACAGCTTTCATTTAACTTAATTTACTAAAAATACTCAGGTCTTTGATATTCGGTCTAGATCAGAAAATAAAGAGTAACCTAAAACTAGGATACAGCACCAGTGTTCTAGCACAATCCATTTCAGATAATTTAATCAGGATTTCCCTGGTGGCTCAGATGGTAAAGAATCTGCCTGCCATGCAGGAGACCTGGGTTCAATACCTGGGCTGGGAAGATCCCATGGAGAAGGGCATAGCAACCCAGTCCAGTATTCTTGCCTAGAGAATCCCAATGGACAGAGGAGTCTGGTGGGCTACAGTCCATGGAGTTGCAAAGAGTTGGACACGACTGAGTGACTAAGTACACAGCACACCACATACACAATTAATCGAATTTTAGAGCCCTAAATCTTTGCCAAGAGTTAAGATACAGAAGCAATTTGTTGCTAAAAATTCCTGGAGTAAAGATATGGAAATAAAGACTTGTGGATCTCATTTACAATTAAAAAAAATTTTTCTGAACAAAAAGTTTTCCAAATTACAATACAAATGGAAAAAGTCACAGAAACAAAAGCAGGTGTATTGGCTAATAACATTAGTAATTATCAAAGGAATATGCAATGAGCAACAAAAGTTCATTTTCTTATACAATCCTAAAACCATGAAAGGTAAATAAAATTTTTTTATCTTCATTAAAAAAGAGGGCAGAAATGATGAATGGAGAGCATAACTTGTTGAAAATTATACCTCTATTCATAAAATCTATAAATTTCACACTGCAATTTTAACCTACAAAAAAAGAGAAACGAGGGCCATGCTACCTTCTCTTGCCATTGGTGGAAGAGTATCATAAACCCAAACACCTATAAAGACTAGGTTAACAACAAAAACCAGTAAAGCCGGACTCTCAAAAAGCAAGGCACAGAAAAGCGTATTATATAGTGACTCTGAACTGTGCTAAAGCAGCAGAAGCAAGTGAGTGTACTGGAGGCAGAATACCTTTTTCATTGAAGCATTTACATGGTGGTATTAATTGTAAAGTACCATTAGTACATATTATAATTACAAGTTACATAGAATTGTATGGGCAGGACTGGAAATCCAACCACTAATAATTCTGGCTCTATAAACAGCTGAACCACCTGAGCTTTAGCGTCTTCATCTATAGAATGAAGATACTATCAGAACCCACCTGAATTGTTGTATGAGTTAGATGACATAATACATGTAAAGAATATTACGTCATCATCTGACATATAATAAAAACTCAGAAAATGTGAGTCATTACCAAAATGATAATGAGAATAGAAATGACGATACAGAGTACTATAGGTTGCCTTAACTATGAGGATTAAAACCACACCTAATTCAGACTCAGCCTATACTGAGATTCTTCCTTTGACAATAACTAATTCAAATATACTGAAAAATATATAACAAACTCTTAGAACAGGCAAATAGCAGAGACTGAATCTGCAACAGTAACCAACTCTTAGAACAGGAAAATAGCACAGAAGAATTTGCAAATTAAAATTTGAAATATAATGAAACCACTGGTTCTTATTATTGTTATAATTTATGTCCATGAAAAACTTGTATATGAATATTCGTATCTTTATTTGAAACAGACAAAACCCAGAACTAATCCAAATGTTTATTAATGAATGAAAAGAAAAACTAATATATTCCTAGAATGTAAAGAATCAAATTTCTGATACATACAATAACACAAACACATCTCAAAAACCTGCTAGCCAAAATATGCCAGGCACAAGCTTAAAAATATCATTCCTCTTAATATGAAATTCTAGAAGGCCACTCTAATAGGGATGGAAACCAATCAGTAGATGAACAAGAGATGAGGTATGACTGCAAATGGAAACAAGGGGTCTTTCTGGGGTAAAATATTCTTTATCTTGATTTGGTGGTAGCTGCACAGGTATGTGCATGTTAAAATTTACTCAAATTAAACACTTGACATAAATATCCATAAAACTATTGTTCAAATTACAAAGGAGATGTTTGATCCTTACAAAGAAATCTAAGTGCTAATATTTCACTGAAATTTAAGATGTCATCAATTTTAAGGTGTATTAATTATTTTAGGTCAATTTAGGACACATCTCAATTTTAGATGCTAAAATGGGATGAATGATGTATGAAATACACATCTTTTACAGTGAAATTATCAAGCAGAGCACATCAGATCCAAATCTTCAGTCAAGATTCTAAAACTCAAAATAAACAAATAAATACACTAAAAAAAAAAAAAGAAATGAAAAGATTTTAAAATCCACCAAATCGTCATTACTCAAACTTTCTTGATTCAAGGAAAAGTACCTTTAAATTGAATGACAAGTACTGAAGAGTAGGAAATTTTAAATTCTAAGTGAATCACATACACAAATATGATCACCAACAATCCCAACATCTTAAAATTACTTTTATTTCAAATAGCTGTTGGATGAGGGGAGGGGTTATATTTTGAAGCCAGACCAAAGATCACACTGAGGACAAATTCTAACAAAATAATTAAAATACAGTGATAATAACTTTCAAAACAAAAAAATTTCCAAAATTCCTACCAAATTTATTCCACCATTTCAATTTAAATTAATGAATTTCTTACAGTATTATTCAAAGAAGCTTCGCAGTCAAAGAGGATGCACTTAAGTACTAGTTGGTATTTTCTAAAAGCCACCAAATCTTTTAAAAATAAAAGTAGATTCTAGGGTCACACAGCTTTAATTTATACAACACTAACCTACAATAGGTCACTCAGAGAGTCAAATTCTAATCTCAGATCATAGTTACAATGGTTCTTTCATAGCTTATGTTTCCCTAACTATAGATTTAAAAGACTAATCAACCACGAGGAAAGAATTTAGAAATGAAAACAGGTCCTTTGCAAAAAAATAAAATTAAATAACCAATAAGCAAAAACACCAACAGTATTTATCCCAAATCTAATAAAGGATTTTTATCTTTGCTATTAAGAAGATCTCAAACAAATACATAGATTTTATAATGGTGTCTATCTATATCAAAAGAAAAAGTAAAATAAACCAGCTTAAAACTTAGCTAGGTTAGCCTTTATCAATATGCCAACATGAAATAACCAACTCCATGTAACTCGATTTTTCTGTGGCACAAGATGGGACAAAAACTTTAAGGTGAATTGCACCTAATTTCTGAGTACTGTCCAATCACTGTTTTTGATAAAACATTATTTTGTATCCACACCATGGTATTCAACCACTGGAATGTCATCTGAGTTCTATCATATAAGTTTTGCCAGGTGATGCAAAAGCTTAAGATCAATCCAGAATTTTTTAAAGACAGGAAACCAACTGAGATTTTACAAAAGTAAATATAAAAACTCTGCAAACTTTTAAAATATACACCATCTATCTGAGCCACCAGGGAGGCCCCATACATGAATCACATGCAGAAATTTTCAGACTAAACCATACTACATAATAATAATACTATTAAAACTAAAATATGTAATACATGTTAGGATAAAAAGCTTTTTGTAGCAGTGCAGCAAGTTTTTTAATTCCCAAAGGTTCATGCATACTACTCTGGCTCAAGTCCATGTCATTACAGTTGGCTCTTCATACCAACCTGCTTTCAAGGGTGGATATGCTAGAAGAGTTTCAATATCTGGATTTCCAGCAGGTACCTTAAGTTTCCATGTCTTAGCAAAATGGCACATTCACTCACTGACCAGCAACAATAAATTTACTGTGCTAGAACTCTAACATGACACTAAATCTTCATTCTCAAAATTCACTCCCAGCATTAACAAATGATATGAATAACCAACTCTTTTCATGTACCTGTAATCATATCAGGCTTCTGATTTTACAATCCTCTTCTAAGCTGTTTACATTTCCAAAGTAATCAACTTTTGCTCTCTTAAATCCTTCATAATATTAAAAGTAAAACTGATGGAATTTTCTGATAAGCCACTACAAATTCAGCATCATCCATTACCTTCAATGCACTTGCAAGCTAACCACAGCTAAACTAACTGCAAATTAAGAATTCATTTACAAATAGGAGTAAAAGAAAAAAATTTTTTTTTATTTTCAAATCAAACTCAGAAATAGAGTGAAATCTATTTCTTTGAAAGATGGTACTTTAAAAAACAAAGTTGTCTAAGTATTTTTTTAAAGTGTAAGATTTATTTAATAACACCAAACTCTTCCTTCCCTTACAAAAAAAGGAAAATTTAATTTCCTAGAAAACAACCAAAGATAGCAGCCATTGAATGTTTTCTTTGTGACATGTGGGGCTAAAAGAAAAAGGTACCAGAAAACAGAGACAGAAAGAAGAGACTGTTCCAAGGTTAGAAAACAAAAAGTCCCTGTCTTAAGAGGTAATTTCCCAACTTCTAGGATTAACTAGAGTTATCAGAGATGTAAGCAGTTTCTTACTAAACCAAAGTAACAAATTATAATTTCTCAAATGAGAAGCTAGTTAAAATGAGAATTTTGGAAATTTTAGAAGGCATTTATTAATATAATTACCTAAACAGAAGACAGAATGAGAAAGAAATCTGTCAGTGTGAAGCCTGATTTTTCCTTTGGCTTCACACAGCTCTCTTTACCTGACAAAAGCAATGAAACTAAAACTTGTCAAATAAGACAAAATTGCTATCACCTACAATACTATTTAAACTCGTCTACTCCCTACAAAATGGGGGGAAAAAATTGAAGTTTATGGTCTAATACCTGAGGGGTGGAAAGTAGAAAAAGTTACTATTAAGGCATAAAATCTTTTTAAAATATCATTAGAATTCCACAGCTGTTTAGAACAAGTTCAAGGAATATGTGCAGCATAAAACGTTGAACTAAAATTAGCAATAATAGATTTACTCACTAAAAATTAAGTAATATGCCACCCAAAATGTGCCACTCACTGTGCCGGGCAGTATTATTATAACAAATCTATTACATGATAGAACTCTACTAATGTTAAAATCATACAGCTATATATAAAATGACAAATTAGTGGTTCCTACTTTTGGATTTCAAGGACAAGCTAAATCTCCCTCCAAATTTTGAGGCTTAAGGTTTCCTGTTTCTCTTTGGCTTTTGTTGAAAGTTTATTTTTCCTTTTGCCAATGATGGCTGAAAACTAAATGGACAGACCCAAATCTATAGACCTGTTTAGAAGAACCAAGGCAACCTACAAAAGAGAGGGAAAAGGAAAGGAAAAGATTACTTACCAACACTCTAAAGAAGTAAAGATATTCTGCTGCTCCAGAGTAATTTCCACATTCATACTGGAATTTTGCATACCTGTACAGTGTATCTAAATATTCCTGCCTGAACTAAAGAAAGAAAAAAAGCTTAGGTTATGCGTCTTAATTTTGAGTTTTATGATTCAAACCATTTACTCTTTCAAATGTCCCCAGATAGCAATTCTTTCAAAAATTGATCCCTCTCCCAGCCCAATATCAGAAAACCACATGACCCTTAAAATATATATTAGGAATTATTGAATTTCACATTCACAGTTCTGGCCTTGAGTTATGAATTGTAACACCTTCATTGTTGTGATACAAACTTGAATTACAGCTGAAGGTCTGATGTGTGAATCCCTTAGCTGGTAAAGGAGCTTTTAGACAACTATCTAGCATATACATCCCTGTTAAGATTTTCTGATTCTGTATAAATAACATGTACAGTAAATTTCAGTTCCCTGCAAAAACTGGCCCCCAAATTACACCCATTTTTAGAGTTTATGATGCAAACCTAGTGAAAGAGAAGAAATCTAAGAGAAAGGCTCCAAACTAGAACATTAACAAATGTATCAAAACATATTACATAGAAACTAGAAAAAGTAATCATGCACAGTAGTCAATATGCCTCCTGTTACAATAATTATGTGTTAAATAAAAGATAAAACTTGCTGCTACTGCTGCTAAGTCGCTTCAGTCGTGTCTGACTCTGTGTGACCCCATAGACGGCAGCCCACCAGGCTCCCCCGTCCCTGGGATTCTCCAGGCAAGAACACTGGAGTGGGTTGCCATTTCCTTCTCCAATGTGTGAAAGTGAAGTCACTCAGTCGTATCCGACTCCTAGCAACCCCATGGTCTTGCAGCCCATCAGGCCCCTCCGTCCATGGGATTTTCCAGGCAAGAGTACTGGAGTGGGTTGCCATTGCCTTCTCTGTAAAACTTGAATGCAAGCTAAATAATTAATTATACGCAAATGATTATACACACACTTTGAGTTAATGCAAGGGAAAGAGAGTGGAAAATGACTAAGCAAGCCTAAAACAACATTCCTTTATCTGAGGATTTATCTTGATAATGTCAAGGGCTACTACATTCCAAGGCAGCCAAAGTGTTACTTAATGCTATTCTTCCAGGTATTTTAATTCAAATTTAGTTCTGTTTTACCTACTTGTTAATCCATCAGAAATACAAAAAGCTAACCTGTTATCTAAAGGTAATTACAAGCATATTATTTTCCAATCAAGACTAATTTTTAAAGCTTCAAAAACATATCTGGTCTTATGTCTAACACATTAATCGGGAAATTACATCTTTTTCAAGCCATGAATCTAACTATTCAGCACTGTTCCTTAATTACCTTTATTACAACATGACAACTAAACAGTTTTTTAAAAGACCACTTACACCATGCTTGTCTGCCAGGTAGTCAAACAGCATCCGACCATCCCTTAATAAAAAAATTTTTAAATTACTATCACAGGCCACAGAAAACAAGCATATTCATCTTCTATCTTATTACTCACATAAAGCCATATAATTACTTTAATATTTAACACTAAAAGACTTCCAGAAATAAACAGAACATTACATGTTTTGAACATAATGAATAGGAACTCAAGAAAAACTTAAGTTTAAAATTTCACTTTGAGATTTCTTAAGCCCTAATTGAAAACTATATGTTCTGATTCACCACATGATCTCAGTTTTTCAGGTAATAAAACCAGAACATTCTGACTATTCTTATAGTGACATCAGTGAGATCTATTTAGGTGGAAACCTACTGAAAATGCTATTTGCTCTCTTGAGAACACATCTCTAATTGATAATATATTAGAATAGAGAAGGAAATAAATGGATGATACAAACAAGCACGAATTAATCCTATATATTAATTTTGCCCCCCCTCCACAATATTAGTATTTTTCATAAGGACAGTGATTTGGCAAATTATAGACTAATAAATCATGCTTAACTTACAGGCTATCTGTGCTACACATTCTATCAATATACAATTCATACCAAAGTGTCAAAAAACCCAATTTAACTTTTCTAAAATTAGCATATGTTGAGATGCTGGCAGCCTAGTAAAAAACAAACTGGTGACAAAGACACCAAGGGGACAAATGACAGTTGGCAGAGTTGCCCACCTTCTGCACATTTTCAAGAATGAAACCATTTCCTTATGTTTACTGCAAGAATGAATACTGTTGCATGTCTTCAGGAGCATAATTTTACTTGAAGGTTTAATGGGGAGGGGATATGAGCATATTATAATAATAGAAACGTTTACAAAATTTTAACATAGAAAGATTAAAAAAAAAAACACCTCACTTAATACTTGCTGTAGATCACAGTGAAGAACTTTGTGTTACACCCTTTATATTATAAAGTACATAATCACTGTCCTCTAGCTAACTGGGTATTTCTGGGCAAGCATGAGAAGTACAGTACTATTTGTTCAATGACATTTTAAAATGGGGAATTGGTGGGGAGAGGTTATTAATGTGAAAATGAAAAGGTTATAAACTTAGATTATGATTTTAATCCACAATTTCATCCTTTCATTTATTTCCAATTTATTGTTTATTAAGTCACAAAGAGTTCTCTCTTCTGACAATTTGGTGAACAAATCTGTATTATCTTATTCATACCCTAATCCAATTACTTCCCAGTTGTTAAGTGACTACACTAAGCTTAGAATTTAAATCTTAAATTTTCTTTGTACCCTAACATCTAGATTATTTCAGCTGTCCCTTTGTGGGCACTTACTTGGGACTTAATTCTAAGTGTATACAAACAAACCCAGACAAACAGGTAAAGTTATATACAAATATATGAAAACATAAATAATAGCTTTGTAAGATATAACTATCTTTGTGTGTATATACATGCAGTATAATACAATACATTATAGTATATACATGTATAGTATGTATGTATAGCAAGTACATTATAGTACTTGCTGCTTTTCTAAAAAGAAATATCTGGTAACACTTTCTCAAATCACAAATAAAAACGTAGAGCCAATCACTCTAAAAATTTGGTTCAATGATGTATCATAAGAACTCAAGGTGCACCATGGTAAAATCCTGAACAACAACTCAAGTGAATATATTGATAGAAAAGATTTTCCATGATGGCAATATTCTATTTTACTAGAAGACTTTATTTTTAAACATTTTGAATGACACAAAGGTCTTCACTTAAAGTCAGAGTAAGGTAGCATGCTTTCTTTGGAAACCAAACAGTAAGTCTACTTCTAGCTAAGAGGAAGTCACAAATAAAAAATAACCTATCAGCTCTCCACCACCCTCCTTGGCCTGGGCATGGAAGGATACGAGAATGATGCAATGTGATAAGAAAGCTCAGGATTTCCCAAACAGGTCCTCCTTAGGCACAGAGTTTCTCACCCTCAGCACTACTGACATTTTGGGTTGGGTGATTCTTTAGGGGGAAGGGAGGATAACATCTGATTAAGCAAAGAAGACCTAGTCAAATTTATAAGCTTTTGTACAGCAAAAGAAACCATAAGCAAAATGAAAAGACAATCCACTGATTGGGAAAAATATTTACAAATGATCCGACCAACAAAGGCTTAATTTCCCAAAATACAAACAGCTCATAAGGGAATTCCCTGGTGGTCCAGTGCTCAGGACTTCTCACTTTTACTGCAGGAGGAACAGGTTTGAATTCTGGTTGGGGAATTAAGATCCTACATGCCACCCAATGTGGCAAAAACAAACAAAAAAATACAGACAGATCATATAACTCAACAACAACAAAGCAAGCAACCCAAATGAAAAAGGGCTGCTGCTGCTGCTGCTAAGTCACTTCAGTCATGTCCAACTCTGTGCAACCCCAAAGACGGCAGCCCACCAGGCTCCGCCATCCCTGGGATTCTCCAGACAAGAACACTGGAGTGGGTTGCCATTTCCTTCTCCAATGCATGAAAGAGAAAAGTGAAAGTGAAGTCGCTCAGTTGTGTCCAACTCTTAGCGACCCCATGGACTGCAGCCTACCAGGCTCCTCTGTCCATGGATTTTCCAGGCAAGTGTACTGGAGTGGGGTGCCACTGCCTTCTCAGAAAAAGGGCATGAAGGTCTAAATAGACACTTCTCCAAAGAAGTCATACAGATGGCCAACAGGCATATGAAAATGTGCCCAACACTGCTAATTATTAGAGAAATGCAAATCAAAACTGCAATGAGGTACCATCTCACACCAGTGAGAATGGCCATTATTAAAAGTCTAACAGTAAATGTTGCTGAGGTTGTGGACAAACGGAAACCCTCCTACACTGTTGGTGGAAATGCAAACTGGTGCAGCCACTGTGGAAAACGGTATGGAGGCATCTCAAAAAACTAAAAACAGAGCTACCATACGACCCAGCAATCCCACTCCTGAGCACACATATAAACAAAACTGTAGTTCAAAAAGATACATGAACCCCTATGTTCGTAACAGTGCTATTCACAGTAACCAAGTTGTTATGAAAACAACATAAAATGTCCAGTAACAGGTGAATGGATAAAGATGTATATATAAACAATGGAATACTACTCAGCCATAAAACGAATGAAGTAACACCATTTGTAACAACATGATTATACCCAAACCATACCAAGTCAAAAACAGAAAGACAAATATCATATGACATCACTTGGATGTGGAATCTAAAGTATGACACAAATGAACTACAGAACAGAAATAAACTCACAGACACAGAGAACAGACTTGTAGTTGCATGACGGGGCGGGGCGGGGGGGGGGTGCGGTGCAGGGGGAGAGGAGAGGATTAGCAGACGGAAGCTTTAAACATATATAACGGATAACCAACAAGGACCTACTGTACAGTACAAGAAACTACTTTCAATATCCTGTGAAAAAAACCATGCTGGAGAACACTATATTTATATATGCATAATCGAATCACTCTGTTGTACAGCAGAAATTAACACAACATTATAAATCAATGCAACTTCAATAAAACACTTTTTTAAAAAAGAAAGAAGCTACCTGGTTGACTGCATTTGCCTTGTAGTTTCTGGATCTTCAAACATCTTCACAATTGGTTCAGTTTCTGCTTGAAGCTGTTTCAGCTGTGCAACAACAGTTGTTCTTTTTTCTCTCAAAGCTATTAAAAATGAAAAGGAGTACTACAATGTTGAATTATACTCCTAACTATGAGGATGTCTTGGACATTTTTCAATCTATCTAAATTGTACACAGATTTATTTCTCCCCAACATATTCACATGCCAGAAGCAAAGTCAGTAATTCCCCTAGATTCAATTTGTTTCTTTCTAGCATCACAAAGTCAGAGGGAATCCTCCTCTTACTCTCAAAGAAAACTGAGGAAAATACAGATACAGTCTGAAAGAAGCTGTTGAGGAACCAATTACCTAACTTTACATTCCAGAGACTTCATTCTCGGTGTTTTTATATTCGCTGTCATTGCATTCTCTCAGCAGACTATCCCAGTTTCTGAACAGAGGCCCAAAAGGGTTTACAGACATTATTACTACAGGTTTTCAACTAGGTTGAATGGAATTTAAATCCAATCAGTAACTTCTCTTTTCACTATAAATCTAGTTTGGCAATCTCTCACAAACAATTCTATAGTTTTTTTTTACTGCACTATGACGTCAGAAAACTTGCACGTAACCTATCCTGTTAGTATGTTTTTTAAAGTTTCAGAGAAATATTAAGTCTACTTTTTCACCACAAATTAAAATTTAAAGAGCTATGGTTCTTGCAGGAAATTTCAGTAGAAGTCAAAACAGTGATTATGTTTAAGATAATTTCTACATTATATATTAGAAAGTATATATTAGAAGAGTGTTTCTCACACACAGAGGGAATCTGTGATCAAATGTTGAGAAATGTCCATTTAAATAGAGCAAATTGTTATTTCTCTACTTAAAGAGTTCTTAGAATCTTTTAATACTACTTGCAGTGTTTTTTTTTTTGTTGTTTTTAAAGAATATTTACTGGAGAAGGAAATGGCACCCAACTCCAGTGATCTTGCCTGGAAAATCCCATGGACAGAGGACCCTGGTAGGCTATCATCCTACCAGGTAGGAAAGAGTCCTACCAGGGGTTGCAAAGAGTCGGACACTACTGAGCGACTTTACTTAATACTACAGAAAACGGGTTTAGAAAACACTATACCACAGTAGTTCCCTAATTTGAGTGCTGGTCTTTGGCCAACTTTCTCTGGCTAAGTAAATCTGTGCACAAGAATTCGTATTTCTAGCAAGCTCTCCCAGGTGAGCTGAGATGGTGGTTCTGGGGACCAAGCTTTTGAGAACCATGGCTATTCTCAGATGCTTCAAGACAAACAAGAAATCTCTATGGCATACAAGATGCTAACTGAAAAAGTTAGCAAGCCAAAAAACCTGCAACATTCCCAGATAATTCTAAGGAAACAATCTGATTAGTAAGAACAACTCTGATGATGCATACTATGAACTGAAAGCATTGATGACCATGTTTTAAAGTAGATTCACATCTTTTACAAAAGAAAATACTTTTTGAAGACCTGTAGCCTTTATTTTTATTACCTTTCACTCAAACAACTTTTAAATCATTCAAATAACTATTAAAACTTCTGGCTACAGTTATTTTATAAATCACAAAATGTTTAATATACATGCTCTCAGCTCACATGTCAAACTTCAGATGTAATGACAAAACTTACCATGAGGAATATCATCAGAATAAAGGTTTTTGTACACATCCATAGCAAAGTCTACCATGTTGGTATCGCTAAGAAGATCCAATTTCCCTTGTAACAACTCCTTTTCATTATATATCTGCAAAAACAAACAAACAAACTTTCTAATGAATAAACTGAAGTTCCCTCAAAAAAAGTAGTTAATAGTAAGATTAGTGTACCTGGAAACATATCCTAAACTACAATATTTTAGTAAAATATCATATACTATTAATTCATGCTCCTACAAGAAAGGCAAGCAATCAACGTACAGAGACAAAATATTTTGTTTACTTAACAACTTTAAAATAAAGCAAAACCATTCTCACCAACTTCTGATCTTTTATGTGTCCCTACAAGTCACCTTTTAGCCAAGAAAGAACAAGGCTATTGGTAAACAAACCATACCAACCCCACTGAGAAGCACATGGTATACCTGACACCTTTCCATAATCAGGTAATTAGGAATCAATTCTTAAATGTTTTACCTTCTTAGTCACTCTCACATCCACAAAATGCCTACCTATTTCTCCTTGAGGTGGTCTCTCCTTTATATTCCACATACTTTTTCTCTAAATAGTTAAAATCCTTCATAATGTTTTCCATCCACACCCCTGAAACAAAACTAGCATCCATTCTGTCAATCTTGTCATACAGGTTTTGCTTTGGCAAAAAGTTCAATAAACATTAATTTACCCACAGTTCTGGGACCAAATAGATACATAAGCAAACTCACATAAACAGACATGTACTGAGCAACAGGTAAGGATTTTACATAACGGCATTCAGGAAGAGAGTCAGTAATGTAATTCAAAAACAATTTTTAATCAAGTAGTCAAGATTATAACATTTCAGCAAAAGATTTTTGTAGTAAATCTAGTTTTGCCATGCAAAGAAAAATGCAGATAATTTCTACAACATGAAAAGAAAAGATAAAGGTGGTCAAATGGTACAGCCATGAGATCAAACCTGAACCTTCTGAACTACATGAAGAACTCCCACAAAATAGTAAGAAAAATACAATCCAATTGAAAACATACAATCCAATTGTAAGATTTTAATAGGCACTCCACAATAGTACACCCAAATGGCCAATAAACACCGAGAAAGGTCCTCAACCTCATTAATTCCTCATAAAAAGGAAATATAAATTAAAACCACACAAAAATCTAAAAAAACCTGACAATATCAGTGTTGGTATAGACATAGAGAAACTGAACAATTTACTCTGCTGCCAGAACTACAACCTCTTTGGAAAACTGTTTTTATCTTCCAAAGCTAAAATATTCTTTAACCTAGCAATTCTACTCCTAGGTACCCAAAATAAATGGGTGTATACATTCAAAGGACATTACCAAGACTATTCCCAGAAACGTTATTTGTAACAGCCAAGTCTATCAATATTAGAATGAATAGACAGCAGTATATTCATACAATGGATTAACATCCCAAATTGAAAATGAATGAACTACTGCCACCCTAACTTAGATAAATCTCACAATGTTGAAAGAAGTCATACAAAGCAGTAGGTGCTGGTGAATGCTTAATTCCTAGGGAGGCCTGGCGTGCTGCGATTCATGGGGTCGCAAAGAGTCGGACACGACTGAGCGACTGAACTGAACTGAACTGAACTGAACTGAAAACATACAATCCAATTGTAAGATTTTAATAGGCACTCCACAATAGTACACCCAAATGGCCAATAAACACCGAGAAAGGTCCTCAACCTCATTAATTCCTCATAAAAAGGAAATATAAATTAAAACCACACAAAAATCTAAAAAAACCTGACAATATCAGTGTTGGTATAGACATAGAGAAACTGAACAATTTACTCTGCAGCCAGAACTACAACCTCTTTGGAAAACTGTTTTTATCTTCCAAAGCTAAAATATTCTTTAACCTAGCAATTCTACTCCTAGGTACCCAAAATAAATGGGTGTATACATTCAAAGGACATTACCAAGACTATTCCCAGAAACGTTATTTGTAACAGCCAAGTCTATCAATATTAGAATGAATAGACAGCAGTATATTCATA
The DNA here is from genome assembly GCA_006410635.1 of Cephalophus harveyi. NCBI lineage: Eukaryota > Metazoa > Chordata > Mammalia > Artiodactyla > Bovidae > Cephalophus > Cephalophus harveyi. The sequence goes on along the minus strand of SJYT01080933.1, from coordinate 13,716 downwards.
CAATGGATTAACATCCCAAATTGAAAATGAATGAACTACTGCCACCCTAACTTAGATAAATCTCACAATGTTGAAAGAAGTCATACAAAGCAGTAGGTGCTGGTGAATGCTTAATTCCATTTATATAAAATTTTTAATGGCCAAACTAAGCAAACTAGTGCTTACCTTTGGGAAGAGTGAGTAATGACTAAGAATGGTCAGAAGAAAGATTTTTAGGATGCTTGCAACATTTTATTTTTTGATCTGGATGGTCACACATAAGTGTGCTTCCTTAGGAAAAAAAGCATTTTATTTGCTCATTTTTCTGTATGTATGTTATACTTGGTAAGAAGTTTACTTAAAACAACAACAACAACAAAGTTTCCTTTCAGTTTGCCCTATGGAAACTCTAACCTTAGGTGAATACATCCTTTTCCTGGCATGTTACCTCTCCTCATCACTTCATCAATAGCCTTTAATTTGTAATGCTTCTCCCAACTGAAGATCCCAAGCATTGTTGCTCTGCGTCAGACCTCAATGGCCCCTTCTTAAATCTACACCCACTTACATCATTTTCTCTAAATTTTATCTTATAGGCACACTTTTTCTGTAAAGAAAAGATAGTAAACATTTTAAATTTTGTGAGCCAAAACGCTAAAATCAAGAATACTATATATAAGTACCATACAATTTTCTTTTTGAAATTAAAAAATATAACAATAAAATTTTTTACAACACAGTTCTACTAATGAGAAGAATGGAATTCTTTCTAGACAAGAAGAATTTCACTCAACTGGTGTACAGTTAGTGTTCTATAGTTGAGAACAGCTGCAAATGCTCATCTGTTAAATTCTTTTAGCTCAGACCATACAGAACAGGCAGAGAGGGCTGTATTTGGTTCACATGATACAGTCGGCCAAGTCAGTCTATCTACCTCTTGAAAACAACTCCTACTTATTAATAAACTAAAAATCTTTCAACACCTCTTCCTGCTATCATCCTCTACAAATCCAATATCTACACTGATGATTCTTCAAAAACTCAAGCCTTAAAGCTTCTTTATCCCGCAAATTATAACAACTTTCATCCAGTACCTCATTTCTAACATTTCTAACTTAATCACCTCTTCTACCACTGTTTCTGAAATGCTTGATCACCCTCAACACACCCTCTGTTCTAATTTTTAGTTTTTGATTGTCACTTTCCACGTTAGTTTGGATAGTTCTGCTATTTCCAAGCTCTTCTCTTTAATGTCTGCTCAGTCGTGTCTGACTCTCTGTGGTCCCATGGACTGACTGTAGTCCACCAGGTTTTGGCTATTTTAAAGCTCTTCTCTACAGTAGTAACCATTTATTCCATTCATTTTCTCCATTCATTTTCTCCAACCAAATAGAATTCAATGTCAATCGCTAGCACTGGAAAAATTTATCTCTTTTCTATGTTCTGGCTAAGGTTAATTATAAAATATTTCAGAACAAGGCAATAATGTTATTCAATCAAATCTCTGCTTTTCTCAAATCAGCAATTCTTTTCATCAATCTTGAGATGGCATTTATCCACCACATTGTCTACGCTACTCAAATAACCTACTGTTTCTCTCATTCCAAGAATGACCACTTATAAATGTAAGATCTCCAATCAAAGGCTCTTCACACTCACCAATCCTTGCACTTGTCTTTGGTCAGTTTCTTCAGTCAACATTTCCATGCTTGACCTCACTCCTCAAAACCCCAAATGAATGCCTCCCTCCCCTCTCATATAGAACGGCCTAGCCACGACTGAAGCAACTTCAGCAGCAGCAGCAGCCTCCTATATGAAAACACTTTGGAGTAGCTACTCTGTACCAGAAGGCTAAATTCTTTATACGCACTAGTTCATGAATTTTTCTAACTTACCCCATGAGGGTGGTGGCAGTACCAACACTTGATGCATGAGAAAAGGGTTAGTCAAGATGGGAAAGACAGTTCCCAAGTGCACCAGAGTACTGACAGAGACAGGATCCTAGTCCAGGTCTCAATTCATTCCCCAGGCTCTTAAAAATTACCTGGCCTTCTACTTCACTTGAGAACAAAGAACATCAAGCTTCAAATAAGTATTCACACATTTATTAAATAATCATGAAAAGCCTTTATACCAGACTCTCTTTACTGAGAACACAAGAGAGAAAACACAGTTCCTGCTCTCATGGAGCTTATATTCTCCAACATACTAGAAATATATTTAATTAATACCCTCATCATCACTGAGTATCTATCCTAACCATCTAGCCTATAAAATGCAAAGACTCCCCTCCTCAAAATCCTTTTTGCCACAGAACAGTACCTCTTCAATTTTGATAACACTCCGCTAGTACTTCTCTGACATTTACAGACCTTTCTCCACCAAAGGGTAAGTTTTTTAGTGATGAGATTTTATCTTGGATTTCTCATAGTTCCATGGTAATCCTATACTTAATGGCTGATAAATAAATATTCCAGCATCTTCTGCCTCTCGAAGTATTACAGCCAAATTACCAATATTCTCTCCAAGAAAACATGTTTTGAGCTGTTATTTCCCACTGATTCTCAGCTGTTCAGTTTTGGTCTTGCCCAATGAAAAACTAATTTACACTTATGTATTCCTCCCTTTCATCTGTCTGCCTTGAAAAAACCAAAGTGTAAAGACCATTAAACAAGAAGTCTAGCTAGTTTGATATTTTTCTATTCCTTGATCTTTCATGAATCTTCCTCAATTATCCAAAAAAGACAACCGATGGCAAACTAAACTGTTTTATTCAAGCTCTATAATATAGATTAAATACATCCTATAAAAGAAAAACCAAGACAGAACAAAGTTTTATATGGCACGATATTTTTGAACAGTATTGAAAATAAACTTGGCTGTTCTCTAATTTCAACAACTATAGTGTTGCCTAGGTTTTTAGAAAAGGTTCATACGAATTTGAGGGTTATACCTGTCCAATGCACCATGGGAAACTTTGAAAACTTATCAGAACAATTTAATGTTTATCTGTAGGGCTTTTTAATTTTTTTGCTGTTCGGCCACACAAAATCTACTCCCCAAATCTAGAGTGCCCTAAGTAGACTCGAGTTTTAATCTGCTTCTGGAAACAGAACGCGTCTATTTTTTTCTGGTCAATATTCAAATTCTTTCCTCACAGCAATATCGCTTTATTCTAACTACTAAAACGCACCAATTTCCCAATAAACGAAAGTGTAACTAAAGCCTAAGATTTTCAAATTTTTAGAGCTGAGACATGTTTTTAAACGAGGTCCAGAACCAAATACTTTTTCAAGGTATCTTGAATAGCTAAATGAACATTAGCAACCAATTCCAATCACTCGAAGTCCGTACATCTATACGCTGAAACACAACTTTCAAGATAAAAATTGCTGGTTTGTTATTTTTTGGGTCCCCCTTCCCATCGAACAAAACATGCGACGCTTCTAGGAAGTGGCTATCTAAAGAAACACTAAACTCCTCGCAAAGAACTCATAACTTTACGGAAACTAAGGGACTAGATATTTAAGTATAAGAAAATCATTCCAAACCATCCGGCAAGGAAAAGCACAGAGCCAAAGCCACCCTTCCTACAGTGCCCGAAAAAAAAAATTAAATTTTTTGCTTTTAGAAGCCAGCTAGTCAAGCATTACTACAGCAGAGCCAGCCAATCGTCAACTTCCGAGAGGGAGGACGCGGAAGTCCCTACGGCACCGGCACCTCAAGAAGCGAAGCAGAGGTCACTCCCTTTCGCCCCTGAGTTTCGTACTGTCACCTTACCCCTGCTCACGGCAGAATCCCGCGTAGCTAATCCACAGGGCTGACGCTCAACTACTAGCAGGTCCTAACAGCTCGTCTCGAGACCCAACTCGCGGGCGCCTCCCACGTGTCAGGCCTCAGGCTACCGCCACTGCTTTTTGGCCTTACCCTGCGTCTCACGCACTCCCAGGCCTTCCGCGCGCTCAAAAAAACCCCTTACCTCTTTTACGGAGAGAAACTCAAGCAACGGAAAGACTAAATGCCGATCTAAAAAGTGCGCGATGCGAGTGGTCAAGTCGTACTCCGCCATCTTGCCAAGGAAAAGGAAAGTGTGCGCTCGCTAAAACTTTATTGATAGCGCCGACAAAGGAACAAACAGTCCTGAACTGCGCAAGTGCAGTGGCTAAACCAGTCAAAGAAAGGGGCGGGGTTCAAACGCAAGCGCTCAGAGAACAATAGCGCATGCGTGAGATCCTCCCTCCCCCGTCCCTCCATCCCTCCTAGCTACTGTGGGCGTGGGTGGAGCGGCAGGAGAAATTTCTTCAAGACTAATAGATGTCTTAAAGTTGTTGTTTAGTCCCTCAGTCGTGTCCGACTCTTGCGACTCCATGGACTGCAGCCCACCAGGCTCCTCGATCGATGGGATTTCCCGGGCAAGAATACTGGAGTGGGTTGCCATTTCCTACTCCAGGGTATCTTTCCAACCCAGGGATGGAACCCGCGTCTCCTACAAGTCTCGGCATTGCTGGCTGATCCTTTACGACTGTGCCACCCTTGCGATCCGTTCCATTAACAAATACTGAAAACTCAAGAATTGATTGGCTGAGACAATGTCATTTGTATTGGAGGTGCGGTGGAGGACAAGATACTGAGGCTCCTGCTCTCCAGAAAATCACATACAAGGAGGAACAGCTGAGTTTATATTTGGGTATAGTAATCACTTCATAAGCATTTGTTAAATTAAGGTAGGATGGGTTTCTAGACAAAAAGCAAGTGAAATAATTTGAGATTATAGTAAGAGCCATAACTTGGTGAGTGTGTGGGTCATGGAGTGAGGCGATGCCAGATTGGGGCTTTTTAATTACGGAGTTTAGAGAAAATTCAGGGCTACAATTTAGCCGAAGTTGTGGTAACAGGGGCAGATGAACAAAATTAGAGCCTGGGTGAAAACATGCCTGGTGGAAGCACAGCAAAGACAATGAGACAGGAAAGGACTTGGTGTTTTTCAAAATCTGAGTAGCCTATGTGACTGGAGAGTGAGGTTAAAGATACGGAGAATGGCCAGGTGATGATTAAGGTAGGGAATGTGAGCTTTTCTTAGTACAAGCTAAGTACTCTTGTCTCTTTGCTAGTTCCTTGTCATCTTTCAGGCCTCTTCATTTTGGAGTGCCTTGGTGTCTTTGACCTCTTGGTTCTTCCTAGAGAGTGCTCTAGGCCATTGCCCTAACTGATGTCATCCAACCAAAAGGCAATCTGCACATTGACAACTCCCTAATTAGAGCCCCATCAAGACTAGTAGTTAACAGCCAACTCAATATAACATTGTGTCCAAAGCCAAATTCCTTATGTAATTCTCTGGTCAAAACCTACTTCTTTTATACACTTCCCCATCTCAGTGAATGCCCACTCCATTTGTCCAGTTCAGACACAAAATCTTCGAGTCATCCTTGACTTTTCTCTTATTCTACATTGACCCTGGAGAAGGCAATGGCACCCCACTCCAGTACTCTTGCCTGGAAAATCCCATGGATGGAGGGGCCTGGTGGGCTGCAGTCCATGGGGTCGCGAAGTCAGACACGACTGAGCGACTTCACTTTCACTTTTCACTTTCATGCATTGGAGAAGGAAATGGCAACCCACTCCAGTGTTCTAGCCTGGAAAATCCCAGGGACCGGGGAGCCTGGTGGGCTGCCGTCTCTGGGGTCGCACAGAGTCGGACACGACTGAAGCGACTTAGCAGCAGCAGCAGCAGCACATTGACCCCACCAACAAATTCTCTGGCTCTGCCTTTAAAGCATGTCCTGATCAAGCAGTTCACAACACCTACAAGGTTAATGCCTACTCCAAACCACCATTATCGTGATTTTTAGAATAGCCTCTTCACTAATCAGAGAAGGAAATGGCAACCCACTCCAGTATTCTTGCCTGGAGAATCCCACGGACAGAGGAGCCTGGCGGGCTACAGTCCATGGTGTCGCAAAGAGTCAGACACGACTGAGTGAGTTTACTTACTTTACTTCACTAATCACCTTGCTTTCCCTCTTTTCATCCTCTGGTTTTTACTCCGTACAGCAGCCAGAGTGACTTTTTAAAACTAAACTTTTTATTTTGATTGGTGTATAGCTGATTAATAATGTGATAGTTTCAGGTGAACAGTGAAGGAACTCATCCATATATATACATGCATTCATTCTCCCCCAAACTCTCTCCCATCTAGGCTGCCACATAATATTGAGCAGAGTTCCATGTGCTGCACAGTAGGTCCTTGTTGGTTATCCATTTTAAATTTGTGCAGGCAGCCGATAGTTTGTTCTCTAAGTCTGACAAAGTGACTTTTAAAAGTCAAATTATGCTCAAAACCCTCCAGGCCTTGTTATCTCACTCAGAGAAAAATGTGTAAGTCTTTAAATAGCCTGTGCATGCTGCTGCTGCTGCTGCTGCTAAGTCGCTTCAGTTGTGTCCCACTCTGTGCGACCCCATCGACGGCAGCCCACCAGGCGCCACTGTCCCTGGGATTCTCCAGGCAAGAACACTGGAGTGGGTTGCCATTTCTTTCTCCAATGCATGAAAGTGAAAAGTGAAAGTGAAGTTGCTCAGTCATGTCCAACTCCTAGCGACCCCATGGACTGCAGCCTACCAGGCCCCGCCGTCCATGGGATTTTCCAGGCAAGAGTACTGGAGTGGGGTGCCATCGCCTTCTCTGCTTAAATAGCCTAGAAATCCCTAAATCATCTGGCCACATTACCTCTCTTCAACTTTTCCATCTCCTCTTCTTGCTCATTCTACCCTAATCTACTACTCTACTTTCTATCTCTAAAGATTTTCCTATTCAGGACTTTCATATGAATGGAAAACTATAATATATGACTTTTTGGATATGACTGTTTTCACTTTGCACCATGTTTTCAAGGTTTATCCAAGTTGTAGCATATATTAGTAGTTCATTCCTTTTTAGGCCTGAATAATATTCCCTTACACAGATATACCACATATTGTTTACCATCCATCTGCTGATAGACATTTGGGTTGTTTCTACTTTTTGAGTACTATTAATAATGCTGCTATAAACATTTGTGTACACGTTTTTATGTGTACGTAAGTTTCCAGTTCTCTTAATATTCAGAGGTGTCATTGCTGGGTTATATGGTAACTCTTTGATTAATCATTTGAGGAACTGTCAGAGTATGCTATCATTTTGCATATAATTTTCCACTGGAGGAAACTGAGTAAAGGATATGTGGAATCTTCATATTATTTCTTACAACTGCTTGTCAATCTATGATCTCAGATTAAAGTTTAATTTAAAAAATGATTCCTAGGCTTTGAGCTTAAAAAAATGAATACCTACTGGTGACAGATGGGTGGGAGGTGACAAAGAAATATGTATGAGTGCTAAAATCAGGAATTCTGTCTCAGAAAGAATAAGATCCCTACTAGATATCCAAGTGATGCTGTCTTGTATGCAAGTGGTAATACTATTCTGGATCAATTCATATAGTTTAATCACTTATCATGAGTAGAGCCCTGTACTAGCTGTTTTCAAGGATTTGGAAGTACAACATGATCTTTGCCATAGTGTCACTTCAGTATTATCGGGAAAGCAAGGCTGAATTTCCATGAAGCAGAGAATAAATGATATTTAGTCTGAGTAACCTCCGGGAGATGGTGATGAACAGGGAGGCCTGGTGTGCTGCAATTCATGGGGTCACAAAGAGTCGGACACGACTGAGTGACTGAACTGAACTGAACTGAATATGAAGTTTCCTGGACGACCAGAGACCAAAGTTTTAACAGAATATAGACAGGAAAAGAGGGGTCTTCCCAGGTGGCGTTAGTGGTAAAGAACCCACCTGCCAATGCAGAAGACACATGACATTCAGGTTCAATCCCTGGGTTGGGAAGATTCCCTGGAGGAGGGCATGGCAACCCATTCCAGTATTCTTGCCTGGAGAATTCCATGGACAGAGGAGCCTACCGGGCTATAGTCCACTGGGTTGCAAAGAATCCCACATGACTGAAGTGACTTAGCATGCATGCAGGAAAGAGGACATTAAAGAGAGAAATTGTAGGAACTGAGGCTTCCACCAGAAGGGAGCTTCAACAAAGGAGGGAAGGAAGCAGGTAGAGTATGGAAACTTATAAAAAAGGACCAGTGAGCATCTTTGAGAAGCAGAGAGAAATAAGATGCACTTCAATCTGATTATCACTTTGAACTTTTACCATATTCCAGGTACTAAGCTAGGTGTTAAAGGGAATATATAATTTGTGAGAGCTAGTCTCTGACCACAGGAGCTTTCACTCTAATGAGGGGCAATTATTCATTCATTCAGTATAAATTGAATGCTTACAATATGCTGTGCACTGGTCTAGGTCCTGGGAATATGTCAGTAAAGAAAACAAACTGCCTTCTCTAAAGAAGCTTATATTCAAGTTGGGGGAGACAGATAAAAACATATTAACAAATGCATAATTTGGTGGTGATAAATGCTATGAAGAACAATATGCAAGGTAGAAGTTAGAAAATGATGGGAAGGGTTGTTGATTTATATAAAATAGTCAGGAAGGCCTTTCTGATAAAGTAGAATTTGAAGAGATCTGAAGGAAGTGAGGGTGCCTGTGGCTGCCTAGAGGAGAAAAATTCCAGGTGAAGGAATATTAAGTATAAAGGTATGGAAGCAAAAGTGTGATTTGTATCCTTGAGGGATAACAAGGATGCTTGAAATTCAATAGCTGATTGAGCAAGAGGAAGAGTGGAAGAAGATGAGTTCAGAGAGGGAGGGGTGGGACAAATGACATAATGTTTTGTAGGCCATATTAAAGACTGGATTGCATCCTGAAGGAGGTGGAAAGCTATTGGAGGGTTTTGAGTAGAGAAGGCATATAATCAGAGTTATGCTTTAAAAAGCATAACTATTCAGGACTGTCATATGAATGTAATAATATAATACACAACCTTGAGGGTTTGAAAGAGGGTGGGGGAACAAACATATTTGCAGAGGGACCAGTTAAGGGACTACTGAAATAACTCAAATGCGATGATGGTGGCTTAGATCAGAGTGGTAGCACTGAAAGAGTTGTGGACAGTAGTGAAATTCTGAATATTTTCTGAATGCAAAACTAGCAAAATTTGCCAGTAGATTAGATGACAAGGGTCCAAGATAACTCTAAGATCTTTCTAGACTTAGAGACCATTTGGTGAGGTAAGGAAGGATGTGATAGTTGCATATTTAAAGGAGAGAAATCAAGAGTTGGGCATACTATGTTTTGGATGTCTATTAGACATGTAAGTTGAAATACTGATTTGGCAGTGGTGCATATGAATCTGGAATTCAGGAGAAAGGTAAGAGCTGGAGATAGAAAACTAGATGTTATAGAAAACACAAGACCAGGGCCAAATAGTAGAAAGCTTCTGTGAGGAATGTGAAATTTATCTGTGGTCATGAGGAGCCTTAAAGTATTTTTGAGTGTGAGAGTAATAATCTTATCTGTGTTTCAGGAAGTTAATTCTTGACTGTTGAGTGGACAGTGGATTGGATAGGTGAAACACAGCCAGGCTGTGGAAAATCTTCAAAACCAGACTAGGAAACTTGGATTTAACCAGATAGGCAATGGAAGTCACTCCTGAAGTTCTTCAATAGAAAAAGACTTGAAGACAGTGATATTTTGTCCTTTAAAATTATACTGGAAGTGATTTACAAGAAGGATTAAAGTGGTGACAAATTGGAAACTCTGCTGATTTGCCTGGCTTTTCCCTTGGAATTTTCCTTGCTGGTTCGTGAAAATATCTTGCTTCTTTTTATAAGAGAGATTAAGCCCCAAATATGGAAAGTCTGACTTTCTTGCTTTAGTCTCTTCCTAGTGTTTTAGTTAAAAAGAGATATTACAGAGGAATGACAGGCAAGGCCTCACCTCGTAGGATATCAGTGGTATTCTCATACATTCATCAGATACCCTCACAATTTCCATTTGCCGGTCACCATGTCAGCCTCTGGGGAAACAAAGAAAGAGAACCAATCCCAGCCCAAAAGGAGTTTACAGTTTAGTGGGGGTGACAAGCTGTAAAATACAAAAGAATCAGAGCACAATGTGAGAGAGTCTATGCACAGAGTGTCTGGAGGAGGAAGTGATTCGCTGCCAGAGAAAGTTGGAATTTCATGGGGAAGATAACACTGGGCTACCTCTGCCTGAATAGATGTTCAGCTGACTAAGAAAAGGGAAAAGAATGTTTCCTGAAGAGGGAAGATCAGGCACACGGACTTGACCTGGAGAAAAAGTGATCGGAGACTTTGAGAAGGTCTTTACGCCTAGAGGGTAGCATGCCTGATGGTGAGTGGCAGAACATTCGGCTGCATTGAGGGCTCAGGGCTGAACTGTCAAAGGCTCTACAGACTATACTGAGGAGTTTGAATTCTATACTGCAAGCCCTATTTTCCTGATAAATCTTTTAGCATCTCGCTTCAATACACTGTCCTCTTTCTAGCTCAGGCTCTGATCTTCACTCACACAGGTTATTGTGGTTGTCTTCCAAAGAGTCTTCCTGTCCCAAGTCCTGCACCAATCAAGCCTGTCATCCACCCTCCTGTTTGGATGACGTAAAAGTATATCTAACCTTGTTATGGGCTGAATTGCACCCCCCTCTCCTGAAAATCCCTATTCATGGATCACAGCCTTGTTGTGGTGAAGGGGCTTGTGAAACTCAATGAAACTATGAGCGACCCAAGATGGACAGGTCATAGTGGAGAGTTCTCATAAAACATGGTCCACTGGAGGAGGGAATGGCAAATCACTGTGGTATTCATGCTGAGAGAACCCCATGAATTATAAAAAGGCAAAAATATATGACACCAGAAGATGAGGCCTTCCCCAGGTTAGAAGGTGTCCAATGTGCTATTGGGGAAGAGCAGAGGGCAATTATTAATAGCTCCAGAAAGAAGGAAGTCGATGGGCCAAAGTGGAAACAATGCTCACTTGTGGATGTATCTGCTGGTGATCAGATGATCATTATATCTACTATTGTGGGAAAAAACCCCTTAGAAGAAATGGAGTAGCCCTCATAGTCAACAAAAGATTCTGAAATGCAGTACTTGCATTTCAAAAATGATAGAATGATCTTAGTTCATTTCCAAGGCAAACCAGTCAACATCTCAGTAATCCAAATCTATGCACCAACCACTAATGCTGAAGAAGCTGAAACTGACTGGTTCTAGGATGACCTACAAGACTTTCTAGAACTAACACAAACACACACACAAATGTGCTTTTCATCTTAGGGGATTGGAATGCAAAAGTAGGAAGTCAAGAAATACCTGGAGTAACAGGCAAGTTTGGCCTTGGAGTAAAAAATGAAGCAGGGCAAAGGCTAACAGAGTTTTGTCAAGAGAACACACTGGTCATAGCAAACACCTTTTTCCAACAACACAAGAGACATCTCTATACATAGACATCACCAAATGGTCAATACTGAAATCAGATTGATTATATTCTTTGTAGCCAAAGATGGAGAAGCTCGATACAGTCAGTAAAAACAAGACCAGGAGCTGACTGTGGCTCAGAACATCGGCTCCTTATTGCAAAATTCAGGCTTAAATTGAATAAACTAGGGGAAACTACTAGGTCATTCAGGTATGACCTCAATGAAATCTGGTGTGATTATACAGTGGAGGTGACAAAAACATTCAAGGGACTAGATCTGGTAGACAGAGTGCCTGAAGAACTATGGACAGAGATTCAGAACACTGTACAGGAGGCAGTGACCAAAAACATTCCAAAGAAGAAGAAATGCGAGAAGGCGAAGTGATTGGGGAGGCTTTACAAATAGCTGAGGAAAGAAGAGAACTGAAAAGCAAGGGAGAAAGGGAAAAATATGCCCAGCTGAATGCAGAGTTTCAGAGAATAGCAAGGAGAGACAAGAAGACCTTCTTAAATGAACAATGCAAAGAAGTAGAGGAAAATAATAGAACTGGAAAGACTAGAGATCTCTTCAAGAAAATTGGAGATATCAAGGAAACACTTCATGTAGGATGGGCACGATAAACGATAGAAATGAGATGGATATAACAGAATCAAAAGAGATTAAAAAGAGGTGGCAAGAATACACAGAACTATATAAGAAAGGTCTTAATGACCTGGATAAACACTATGGTGTGACCACTCACCTAGAGTCAGACATTCTGGAGTCTGAAGTCAAATGGGTCTTAGGAAGCATTACTAAGAACAAAGCTAGTGGAGGTGATGGAACTCCAGCTTAACTATTTCAAATACTAAAAGATGATGCTGTTAAAGTGCTGCACTCAATATGTCAGCAAATTTGGAAAACTCAGCAGTGGCCTCAGGATCAGAAAAGGTCAGTTTTTATTCTAATCCTAAAGATAGGCAATGCCAAGAATGTTTAAACTACTGAACAATTGCACTCATTTTGCATGCTAGTAAGTTCACTTGCTCAGTTGTGTCCAACTCTTTGCGACCCCATGGACTGTAGCACACAGGCTTCCCTGTCCATCACCAACTTCCGGAGCGTCCTCAAACTCATGTCCATTGCGTCACTGATGTCACACAACCATCTTATCCTCTGTTGTCCCCTTCTCCTCCTGCCTTCAATCCTTCCCAGCATCAGAGTCTTTTCAAATGAGTCAGTTCTTCCCATCAGGTGGCCAAAGTATTGGAGTTTCAGCTTCAGCAACAGTCCTTCCAATGAATATTCAAGACTGATTTCCTTTATGATTGACTGGTTTGATCTCCTTGAGCCTAAGGGACTCTCGAGAGTCTTCTCAAACACCACAGCTCAAAAGCATCAATTCTTCAGCACTCAGCTTTCTTTATAGTCCAACTCTCACATCCATACATGACTACTGGAAAAACCATAGCTTTGACTAGATGGACTTTGTCTGCAAAGTAAAGTCTCTGCTTTTTAATATGCTGTCTAGGTTGGTCAGAGCTTTTCTTCCAAGGAGCAAGAGTCTTTTAATTTCATGGCTGCAATCATCATCTGCAGTGATTTTGGAGGCCCCCCCCCCAATAAAGTCTTTCACTGTTTCCATTGTTTCCCCATCTATTTGCCATGAAGTGATGGGACCTGATGCCATGATCTTAGTTTTTTAAATGTTGAGTTTTAAGCCAACTTTTTCACTCTCCTCCTTCACTTTCATCAAGAGGTTCTTTAGTTCCTCTTCACATTCTACCAAAAGGTTGGTGTCATCAGCATATCTGATATTATTGATATTTCTCCTGGCAATCTTGATTCCAGCTTGTGCTTCATCCAACCCGGCATTTCACATGATGTACTCTGCATGTAAATTAAATAAGCAGGGTAACAATATATAACCTTGATGTATTCCTTACCTGTTTTGGAACCAGTCTGTTGTTCCGTATCCGGTTCTAAATCTTGCTTCTTGACCTGCATACAGATTTCTTAGAAGGCAGGTAAGGTGGTCTGGTGTTCCCATCTCTTGAAGAATTTTCCACAGTTTGTTGTGATTCACACAGTCAAAGGCATTGGCGTAATCAATAAAGAAGTAGATGTTTTTCTGGAACTCTCTTGCTTTTTTGATGACATAACTGTTGCTGCTACTGCTAAGTCCCTTCAGTCGTGTCCGACTCTGTGCGACCCCACAGACGGCAGCCCACCAGGCTCTCCCATTCCTGGGATTCTCTAGGCAAGAACACTAGAGTGGGTTGCCATTTCCTTCTCCAATGCATGAAAGTGAAAAGTGAAAGTGAAGTCGCTCAGTCGTGTCCAACTCTTAGCGACCCCATGGACTG
>SJYT01080907.1:292814-372611 GCA_006410635.1 Cephalophus harveyi | reverse complement strand
CTCCAGTACTTTGGCCACCTCATGTGAAGAGTTAACTTTTTGGAAAAGACTCTGATGCTGGGAGGGATTGGGGGCAGCAGGAGAAGGGGATGACCGAGGATGAGATGGCTGGATGGCATCACTGACTCAATGGATGTGAATCTGAGTGAACTCTGGGAGTTGCTAATGGACAGGGAGGCCTGGCGTCCTGCGATTCATGGGGTCACAAAGAGTTGGGCACAACTGAGCGACTGAACTGACTGAAGGAAGCATATTTATATCAGCTATGGTCTCAGCCAGACTTAAAATCAAATTGTGAGTTTACAACTTACTATCATAAGGAGCTCAGACATACCTCAATTTTATCATTGATAAGGGAATGAAAATGCATCTTTCACAGATTTAATGCAAAGAATGGACATAATGTTGTATGTGACTAGATAACAAACTCATAACACTGAAATATGCTTCAGATGTAGAACCAACAGAAATCAACCAACAGAGTGGAAAGGGCATAAGGATCAAATGGGGAAGAGCCACTGAGGTTCATTCAAAAACCTATGGTTCTGCTATCTGTTGATGTTCTTGAGAATTATTTTCAGATTCAATGAAAACTATATTTTCAGCCATCTTGACATTTCTAGAAGACGACTCCTGTTTGGTAAATGGTGAATTTGGAGATGGGTTTTTATGCATATGTGAGTCTATTGCTCAGGAGACAAGAAAGTGAGTGACAGGAGGAGAAAACTATGAGTCATCAGCTTCCAGATGGTACTGGAAACCACAGGAGTTTTTAAAACCTTGTTGGGTGAGAGATGGCATGCTGTGAGAGGTAGACTGAAACAAGGAATCAATGGAGGGAACTAAGTGAGTCTGAAAGCTTATAATTTTGTATTTGAAAATTCTGGGACCTTGTTAGCATTCAGCTCTTTGGCAATCTTCATAATAAGAAGTTACTAACATGTGGAATATTACATTGAGTTTTCAGGGAGGGCAGGGTGAAGAAGGATGGAGGCTGGCTAAGCCATCCAGTCATACTCAGCCAAAGCAAATCACTAGTAAGGAATGAATATGACACCCAGAAAGGTAACAGATATCATTACACAGAAGTCTTCATCTTCAAAGGATGTGATCTATGCTTATAAATTAGCTATATAAAAAATGCACTGAGAAATTTATTTTTTGGTTATTTACTTTGGGCAATGAAAGACACACTTTACATTTTTTAATAACGCATGTCTAAGAAGTTATCAACAATATAGACTGTATAATTGGAACACATTGATTATACCATGCTTGGCAGTAGGAAAGGACAAGTAAAACCCAAGTGAGAGCTCATTAAGACCTTTGAAGGGGCCTTGAGACTTACTCGGTCCATATGACTCATGACATAGAGTTTGATATAAGCTATTTTAGGACTAGTCTTTTACTCTATTAATGATTGATTATGAACATATGTTGTGACATGAATTCAGCCTGATTCTGAAAATACAGAGATTAGTCAGATTCTTTAGAAACCAAAGATATTAAAAAAGAAAGAAAGAAAGGGGGTATGTAAGAGAAATTCAGGTGATTCCAACAGGATAACAAGTTTGTCTTTAGAGAGAAAGTTGCAAAAACTGTCTGAATAAGAGGCAGCTGTATAAGACTATGAGATTATTATTCTCTGATGCTCCCTCATTTAGAAAATGGTGTATATGATGTATGTTTTCAATAAACTAACCAAGATCAACACAAACTCTGGCAACAACACTAACACTGAGGAAATTGAAATGTAAAAGGCATTTTGCCATAAAAATGTTTGCTGACAAAAAGAAATCCAATTGACTTCCAAAAATGCTATTCAGAAAAAGAGTTTACATTCTTTTTTTTTTTTTTTTAATGAAAGATAGTTTGCTCCAGGAAAGAACTTCCCTGGTGGCTCAGAGGTTAAAGCCTCTGCCTGCAATGCAGGAGATCTGGGTTCAATCCCTGGGTCAGGAAGATCCCCTGGAGAAGGAAATGGCGACCCACTCCAGTATTCTTGCCTGGAGAATCCTATGGACGGAGGAGTCTGGTGGGCTACAGTCCATGGGGTCGCAAAGAGTCGGACACAACTGAGCGACTTCACTTTATGGATAAAATAATCTTTTTTTCCTAGGTAAAAATTTTCAAGAATCCTTCCAAATCCTTCTCTTCTACAAGAACAAAGATAGCCAATGATTATTTAATCAATGACTACAAGTTTATTTTACTTTTATTATGATCAGAAATTAATGACTTGCTGAAAGAACTGTAACTAGAGTATTTAGTTGAGTATTTAGTATGAATATTTAGATGCTCCTGGACCTTTGCTCTACATTGAATATGCAATATCTATTTGGTAGGCTGTCATAAAGTTCAGTTGGGATTTAATTACTATTCCCATTTTAGAAAGGAGACTATGGGAGCTCAAATGAATAGACGAATCTCCCATATTTTCTAGCTTGTAAAAGAGATGTATAATCATAAGATATTTGATTTAGGTCATTCCTGAATGGTCTAGTAGTTTTCCCTACTTTCTTCATTTTAAGTTGGAATTTGACCACAATCAGCTCCTGGTCTTGTTTTTGCTGACTGTATAAAGCTTCTCCATCATTGGCTGCAAATAATATAATCAACCTGATTTCAGGGGTGATATCCACTGAAAACCATCTGGTGATATCCAAGTGTAGAGTCATTTCTTGTGTTTTTGGAAGAGGGTGTTTGCTATGACCAGTGCATTCTCTTGGCAAATTGCTGACTATATAAAGCTTCTCCATCATTGGCTGCAAATAATATAATCAACCTGATTTCAGGGGTGATATCCACTGAAAACCATCTGGTGATATCCAAGTGTAGAGTCATTTCTTGTGTTTTTGGAAGAGGGTGTTTGCTATGACCAGTGCATTCTCTTGGCAAAACTGTTAGCCTTTTCCTGCTTCATTTTGCACTTTAAAGCCAATCTTGCCTGTTACTCCAGGTATCTCTTGGCATTCTATATTTGCATTCCAGTCCCATATGATTCTCCAATTATGCTTCAACAATACATGAACTGAGAGCTTTCAGAGGTTCAAGCTTCATTTAGGAAAGGCAGAGGAACCAGAGATCAAATTGCCAATATCCACTGGATTATAGAAAAAGCAAGAAAGTTCCAGAAAAACTTCTGCTTCATTGACTATGCTAAAGCATTTGACTGTGTGGATCACAACAAACTATGGAAAATTCAAGAGATGGGAACACCAGACCACCTGACCTGCCTCCTGAGAAATCTGTATGGAGGTCAAGAAGCAACAGTTAGAACTGGACATGGAACAATGGACTGGTTCCAAATAGGGAAAGGAGTACATCAAGGCCGCATATTGTCACCCTGCTTATTTAACTTATATGTAGAGTACATAATGTGAAATGCCGGGCTGGATGAAGCACAAGCTGGAATCAAGATTGCTGGGAGAAATATCAATAAACTCAGCTATGCAGATGACACCACCCTTATGGCAGAAAGCAAAGAGGAACTAAAGAGCCTCTTGATGAAAGTGAAAGAGGAGAGTGAAAAAGTTGGCTTAAAACTCAGTATTAAAAAAAAAAACAAAGACCATGGCATCCATTCCCACTACTTCATGGCATATAGATGGGGAAACAATGGAAACAGTGACGGGCGTTGTTTTCTTGGGCTCCAAAATCACTGCAGATGGTGACTATAGCCATGAAATTAAAAGATGCTTGCTCCTTGGAAGAAAAACTATGACCAACCTAGACAGCATATTAAAAAGCAGAGACATTACTTTGCCAATACAGGTCTGTCTAGTCAAAGCAATGGCTTTTCTAGTAGTCATGTATGGATATGATAGTTGGACCATAAAGAAAGAGGAGCACTGATGAACTGATGCTTTTGAACTCCGGTGTTGGATAAGACTCTTGAGAGTCCCCTGGACTGCAAGGAGATCAAATCAGTCAATCTTAAAGAAATCAGTCCTGAATATCCATTGGAAGGTCTGATGCTGAAACTGAAGCTCCAATACTTTGGCCACCTGCTGCGAAGAACTGACTTATTAGAAAAGACCCTGATGCTGGGAAAGAATATAATTTAGCATGTACCATTATTGTTTACATATACATATTCTGAAAGGCCAATGTTCCCTGGAATACATTTTTTCTAATGAACTATTTTCTGAATATTTCCCTTTTATTATGCCAAATGTTATTTTCATAGCCTCCAATTTACACAGAATGAATTAAATAATCATCCAAAGGGCTTCGGGAAATTTAACCTGTCAGAACCACCATTTCCTCATCTATAAAATGGAGGTGAGAGCAAAACTCATCCTTAAAATCTGTACCTGGGATTAAGTGAGTTGACCAATGTAAATCCAGTGTTGGAGACATTATAGATGGCAAATAATGTTGGATTTGTTATTTTTTCAAGTGAAAAAATGAAAGAATAAACAGTTCAGGAGCTTAATTAGTGCCAACCAGTTTGTTGGTAACATATCACCAGATTGTTTGGTGAATGTTTCGTATGTTATTATATTTCATTTTCCCAATGCCCAATTGAGGTTGAAATGTTGTGCGCTTGATGAAAAGGTGATGAGGTCCAGTGAGGTTAACCCCAAATCCCATGACTGGTCTGTGCCAGAGCTGGGGTATGAACTTCAGCTCCAGAAGCATGTCAGTTAGGATGCTTTCTGATTTAAGTAGTAGAAAACCAAAAGCAGTAGGCTTAGACCATAAGAAAATACACTGGTACCTGTCACTGGAATTCTAGAGTTATCACAGCTTTACTATATACTTGTCCAGGTTACTCTGGCTCCATTTATCTGCTCATGTCTCTCTTGGTGATCTCTCTGGTATCAGTGCCATCATTGGTCAGGAAGTATTGATTATCGGGGTTCAAGGCTTTCTATTTGGATGTGGCATGTAAAGGGAGAGAACGTGCCTCTTCTAGCCTTTCAAGCAATGTTGCTAAATCGCTTCAGTTGAGACCAACTCTGTGAGACCCCGTAGATGGCAGCCCACCAGGCTCTGCCATCCCTGGGATTCTCCAGGCAAGAACACTGGAGTGGGTTGCCATTTCCTTCTCCAGTGCAGAAAGTGAAAAGTGAAAGTGAAGTCGCTCAGTCGTGTCCGACTCCTACCGACCCCAAGGAGTGCAGCCTACCAGGCTCCTCTGTTCATGGGATTTTCCAGGCAAGAGTACTGGAGTGGGTTGCCATTGCCTTCTCCAATAGTCATTCAAATTAGACCTACTGGTTCCTTGCCTCTCCCTGCACCATGATTATAATCCAGGAAAACAAAATTTGTTGATGAGCTTAAGGTTAGGACCATAAGAAGAAGTGCAGCCTCATAGACACAAATGCACAGACAGGCAAACAAAAATTAAAATCCCACTTACAAATCTAAGAGATGAGTTCCATTCTTACTTCCTTTTTATAGATGAGCAGATCACCTCTATAGATGGTTCAGAGATGTTAAATTCCCAAAGTCCTTAGGATAATTATTTAATAATTTCGTGTAAACTGTTTACTGTGAAAAAAGTACTTGACATAAACAATGGGAATTGTTTTTCCCTTTTGCAAGGAGAGTTACTTTTCATTCTAAAATTGATTTTAAATAAAGTACCAACAAAGTCTTTGTGATAGGTTCTTGCATTATGAAAGGAATACAGGAAGACAAGTTAGTGTTTAGAGTAAAGAAGGGCACAGTTTTTCTACTACCTGGACCTTTTCTCACTGCTATTCTTTGCATGACTTTAGTGAAATGGTTTAAACTTTGAGCTTCTGTTTCTTCATTCATGAAATGATTTTCTGTGAGGACTGATTCAGACAATCAAAGCTGCTTAGCAAATGTACATTGTTATCAGGGAACAGAAGTAGAACATAGAGGTTTTGCTGGGCTGAAATCAGGTCTACAGTCTATCTTGTGCTGGCATAGGAGCTTGTACATGTTCCTCAACTTCTCTGTGGCATCTGCAAAAAAATTAAATAAATAAATAAATAATGAATGGACAGCAAACAAACAAAAAAAAACTGAAGTTTGTTATGAAGAAATTATGACATAAACAAAAAGCATTTAGTCTAGTGTCTGGCTTAGAGAATGCAATCTATAGATATTTGTGTTATTAATATTTATGACCAAGGGTCATTTTCTGTTACTGAACACTTTATTGTCCAAGAGAAGAAAGAGATAGTAACAAAATGCATTACAAGAATATTATGAGAAAAAAAGGTATGATTTTGCAGGTCCAAGAGAAGTCGTATTTTCTCCTTGAGGGGTCAGACATTTCACAGAGGAGCTGTAAATAAGTTGTACAAGGTTCTTTTTTCACAGGGTGCAGCATGCAGAAAGCCTCTGGGGTGTGGAGAAACAAGATGATTAAGTTAGACAACTCATAGCACAAATGAGTCCACTAGCTTTCATAGCAAGTCTTCACCTTCTTAACCAAAGCAAAGATGTTCTGGTGCAGACTCAGCCTGAGAAAGAAAAAGTGACAGAGAAAACAGATTTCCTTCTTATAATGTGTCAGGGAAGTTGGAGTAGATTAAATCCTTGTAGGAATGCAATAGAGAGGCTTGGCAACTATTTTGACAGAGCTAAAATAGAGCCAGAAGCCCATTACTTTAATACTCAGGGAAACCAGACTGATCGGCATCAGAGCCATTCAGGAAAGGTAGGTAGATTGATGACATGGTCTCAGGTGACACTTAAAGCAACAGCAAGCTTTCAGTCCTGGGCAGACTTCCAACTGACACCCAAATTGTCTTCACATATGATAAGTTCCTCAGACTCCTAGCAGATATATACACACATGCATATGCATGTATATGCATGTGTGTATATGTGTGTGTACATTCTGAATCGCTTCAGTCATGTCCAACTCTTTGTGATTCTATGGACTGTAGCCCACCAGGCTCCTCTGTCCATGGGACTCTCCAGGAAAGAATACTGGAGCGGGTTGCCATGACCTCTTCAGGGGATCTTCCCAACCCAGGGATCGAACCCTTGTCTCCTGCAGCTCCTGAATTGCAGGTGGATTTTTTTTACCACTGAGTGACCGGGGAAGCCTCTGTGTGTGTGTGTGTGGTCAAGAAGTTAGTACCCATTCATATTTGTTCACTAACGTTTCATAAACTAATGCAAGATAGTTAATTTATGTTGGGATTTAAGAAACATATTCTTATGTGTTTGAGGCAGTATCATATTTCCTGGGCAAATTTGTTTGCATTCTCCAGATTACCTCACTTCTTTTTCATCATTTTTTCAACCATTTCAGGAGTAACAGAATAGACATGCATCCAGGAGCCTTAATCTAAAAGGACAAGAGTCTAGGGCTAAAGAGTCAAAATGGAATTTGAGTAATGGTAAAGATGGAAAACATCCAGGGACATATAGAGAGAAGTGGCCAGAAAGCTGACACTGTTCTCTGAAATTTCAAAATGTAACCACCACAAGCACAGAAAGGCTGTTATTACCAAGTAGCAGAGGCCCTAGCTGAAAGGGGTGATTGCCCATCCTACCCCATTAGTATTCCAGGAAAGCAGAAACTCACTCAAAATAGTAAGATTCCTTGGAAGAACAAGACTTTTCACAATGCATACATTAATTCCATACCCTGTTTAAAATATCTAGTGTCTCCTAAAACGATCAGTGTAGAATCTATATCCTTCAGCAGGACATATTTCTTCAATATTTTATTCTCAACTTTCTCCTCAGAAATAACCTTCCCCCCTGTTTTCTGTGCTTCAGTCATGCTAGTAAATGAAGTCGCTCAGTCGTGTCCGACTCTTTGCGACCCCATGGACTGTAGCCTGCCAGGCTTCTCCATCCATGGGATTCTCCAGGCAAGAATACTGGAGTGGGTTACCATTTCCTTCTCCAGGGGATCTTCCTGACCCAGGGATTGAACCCAGGTCTCCCGCATTGGAGGCAGACACTTTAACCTCTGAGCCACCAAATGGACTGTAGCCTACCAGGCTTCTCCGTCCATGGGATTCTCCAGGCAAGAATACTGGAGTGGGTTACCATTTCCTTCTCCAGGGGATCTTCCTGACCCAGGGATTGAACCCAGGTCTCCCGCATTGGAGGCAGACACTTTAACCTCTGAGTCACCAGGGAAGATACTCTCAGTCATGCTAAAGTATTTATAATTACTCAGAAAAATCCTGTGGTTTCTCAACTTCCTAATCTTAGATATGCTATTTTTCATTAAATATTATGTCTCTTTCCCACCTCCTTTTTTCTTTATCTAAATCTGTCAGAACCATCTTTTCTCACTTCTTTCTGATACCAGCTCTTAAATTCCATCTTATTCCATGGTTTATGAGATACCATTTTCTTTTTCTCATCGATTGCCTTAGTCATTGCTTCATTGGTACATTTATTAACATATATCTGCATGTCACTGTCCTATGCCTTGGTGATAAAACATTTAGAAAGTTAGATATTTTCTTAGGGTCAAATATTCTCTGCTGTACTCTCTTATAGTGCTTATCAGTTAGTGTTTAAATTGTCTGTTAGCATCAGAAAAATATCATTCATGGGCATTCTTGAGAACTGGAAGCCCATATTATTCATTTTGAAACACACAATGCTCTATGTCTGGGTTATAGAAGTCATTGTTGTTCAGTTGCTCAGTCATGTCTGACTTTTTGCAACCCCATAGAAGTTGAAGGCATAACAGTTTTTTTGAGAAATTAATTTTGAGAAAATGAATTTATATTAATATATACATATAAGAAGGTGAGTAATCTATTTTAATCATATTCTAATATATAGTGAATTTGTAAAATTAATAGTCATCACCCCACATTCAAGATTTTATAAATCTGGGCAACAAAAATTGGATCTTTTGGAAATTCTTTTAGACTGAAATATGGTGAGTGAAACTCACATATCAACAATTGTGTATAAAATAGGTTCTTGGAAATATTTCCTTGAAAAATATGCAATGAAAATAGCATACTTAAATCATTTCTTTTTGTAAAAGTAATACATGTGTGTAAACATAATAAATATATGTACATATACACATATATAGATAGATATGGACTGTTAATACATGTAACTTTCTACCAACCACTGGGCATACATTTCTTCTTACCACATTCTGAGGTTTAATCACTATACTCCCAACATCTTATCACATTAGACGTAAAAGATATTATCAACTTTCCTGGCATGATTAATTTATTTTACATCATGTGCTAACTTGGTTTGATGGCTTATAACTGCTTGGGATCCCTTTGTTGATAAGAATCCTATGCTTATGACTGATCTCAATGTGTACTGTTATTATTTAGTGATGTCTGCCTTATGTTAGGAAGCATGGAGTGCAAGTAACAGAAGCTGCTTCTGACTGAAAAAAAAAAAAAAAAAACATTGTAGCAAGGGTGTAGAGCACCTCACAGAATTGAAGGAATGGCTGAAGAACCTGGACAGCAACCAGTATAATTACAAAAATCTAAGGAGCAGAAAGGTGACAATTCAAAAACAGTAAAAACAAAACAAAACAAAACAAAACCCTCTGGGCTTTGCTAATTCTTCTCTAGATTGAAGGTTCTAGGAGAGAAAAATGGAAGCTTTTATTACATACTCAGTTCTTATTTGAGAAGAGCTTAAAACTAGCCAGCAGCTCTCACTGCAGGTAGAATGGATCCCCCCAAAGAAATAAGATACTATTTATCAGAGTAGAAGGAAATGGCTAATGTAGGGTCAAAAGCCAGACCTCCTTTCTCAACCAACTTGTAACTGAAAAGTTCAGCCCAATGAAGAAGTGAGTTTAATAAGTGAAGGTAAACTTAAGAGCTGGTTCACTCTTCTGTTGAGGTCACACAAACATGAATTGCAGTTCTTCCCCCCAAACACTGCAGCATCCCAAGAGAACTATTAATGACCTAGGAGTAACTTGGGTAATAGGGGAATCTGATTCAGTATGCTTAACTCAAGCATTTACGAGGTAGAATTTAAAATCGATAAACGTTTAGATTCTTCTATCAAATGTTAAGTTTTTTTTCCAGTTATTTCCTAGCTCAAACAAAATCATGATAAAGAATATTAAGGTGAATTCTCTAAGCCATATTCAGGCTTAAGTTATATTGCTTATAACTTATAATTAATTATAAAAGTTGCAAAAAAAAAACCCAATAGAGATGATATTGCCCATTCTAAAGATCAGTAAGAACCAGATATAATTTAAAAATATTTCCTAATATCACATCCAAATTTAATGATTTTTACCTTGCAGCTGATCAGCTTGACACACACAGTCTCACAAACAGCAATAAAAAATTCATTCTTGATTTTATATAGCAAAAATGCAGTAGAATATTAAAAAAAAAAATTGATCTCATGATTTTTGTTCAGAATGCCAATTATGCTTCTTTCAGATAAAAAGTCCTCAAAATGTGGAATTAAATCTGAGTTATGATGCAGAAGGAGTCACTGAACATTGTCTCAATACTTATCTTTCATCCCCTCCCTGTTCTGAATTTCTTTGTTGCCTTGCTTTTCTCTTCATCTAAGTTTTGCTTTAAAAATATATATGCATATTGTTTGGGAATAGTGAGAAAACTTTGCTTTTACTAGTTGGTCTGAAAATTTTAAAAACACAGATACAAAAGTGCATTTTTCAGTTCATAAAAACCTCTCTAATGAGACAGATGAAAATATGAATTGCTTCTAATGAGCTCAGAATTGCATATACTTCCCTTGGTTTAATTTTCTAAGTGCTCATAGATATTTTTTTGTTGTACTTATTATAAAACAAGAAGTGGCCACTAGGCTGTGATAAACCAATTTGTGAGATTAAAGTGCTGAACTTGAACGGTTTCATTAAATTCTAAGTCATGAGTTGAAATCAGAATTTTAAAAGCCTCTTTTTCTTATTTACACAAGACTCACAGCATTTACGCAGGCAGAAAGTAGCGCCAATTAATACCAAGCCTGTATTGATGAGGTCTAGAAGTGTTCCTTAGAAATACTGTTTTTTGTTTTTTTTTTTACCATATATCTCCTGTATTTTCATGCACACCCTCCTCTCCAAAATGCAAAACCGAAGTATAAATGACATTAAATCTAGACACCCCATAATACCCCAAGCCCATTTCCTGGCCAGTACTTATGTATGCATGTTTAAAAATATGCTCTTATATGCCTTATTTAATATGTTACAACTGGGGAGCTTTAGAAAACCAGTTTATCAAATTGAAAGGAAATTGATCGTTGTAATATGCTATTTCTTACACAAAGATGAACAGAATTACAGTAGCTATTATTTGTATGCAAACAGCAGCATCTAGTTAATTAGTGGTGCTACTTAGAAATTATGGGTTTCTCAAAAAACTGCAGGGTGTAATAAAATAGAATAGATGATCATTAGCTTTCAGTAATGAAGTCCATGGAAAAAAAGCACAGCCCTGCCTTTATTTAACCTACAAGAGCAAAATTAAAATATATAGCCTGAATATAAACATGTTACACTTAATAATATTAAATGTAATATGCATTTTAGCTTACATTTAAACACATGATTATATTTAAATTTTCGATCAAACATACTAATCAAATATCTTAGCATTCTCGGTTTTATCTATCACCATACTTGTAACTGGTGGCTATCAGTGTAGCTAAGGGAAAGTTATTTATATGACTTGAAATAACTGAACTGTGTTGATGTGCTATTTAGCAAGACTCCAATAAGCTTGTCTTATTTTATTCTTTCCACAGATAATAATTATGCTTAATATATGTAAATATGTGTGTGTATACGCACACACATACACATCTTTTCTTCTCCAGGAAATAGAGAACATTGATAGTAGACCTTTCTTTCTTTAAGATTTAAAAATCTGTTCTCTTTCCAAGCTCTCAATAAAAGAAATTTAAAAAGCACTATATACCACAGTTTTGTAACCCAGTGCCAGTTCTTGGAAGACAAGGTTCTTGTCATCATTGTTCACTAATCCTAATATGCTGACACATACTAGGTATATAACCCTGGAGCATATTACTTAATTTCTATATGGCTTAGTTTTCTCACCTCCAGAATCAGATATTTACTGCTCAGAGATGAATAGAGGATGTAAGTAGATGGGGAATATAGAATAATTAGTCCAGTGCCTGAAAGATCATGGACACTGGATAAACGTTAGTTACTATCAGTGTCCTTCCATAATCATAACAATATCCACAAATCTCAGGGTCGTGCTTCATATTGTTGGCAAGAAAATAAATGTTCAGGCAGTTTGCCCCTCAGTTGTGAGTACAGTCAAAGTGTACCAAGTGTATCCTGATGGATCGTACCCTCCTAATATCTCACAACAACTTAAAATAAGAATTATTTTCAGGAACCTGAGTGACCTAAAGACAGGATTATGGGGGTAATATTTTTGTTTTGTTTTGGATTTAAAGGCCTGTGATTTGGGTCCCCAAGTATCTTTTAAATACATATACCAGCAAACATACATTTTTGGAAAAGGGTTCTCAGAGGTAGTAAATGCCCTCTCTTGACAGACAAGTTTATGTTCGGTGCAAAGGTATCCACGTGCCCTCCCTCTGGCTTCTGCCAGTGTTGTGAGTCAAAGGCCCTTCATATATTTTCAACACTTGAGAAATTATGCTAAATATTTGGGTCCCCAAGTATCTTTTAAATACATGTACCAGCAAACATACATTTTTGGAAAAGGGTTCTGAGTGGTAGTAAATGCCCTCTCTTGACAGACAAGTTTATGTTCGGTGCAAAGGTATTCACGTGCCCTCCCTCTGGCTTCTGCCAGTGTTGTGAGTCAAAGGCCCTTCATATATTTTCAACACTTGAGAAATTATGCTCACACCTAGAGAACCACTAATAAGCAAGATAAAATACCAGTAAATGTATTTTTGAAGGTAGCTCTGCAACACTTCATCAGGTTATGTTAAAGTAAGTTTCTGAAATCAAAACTGCTGCAACGGAAAGCACTTTCAGAGGGAACTATCAAGACAGCATAGAGTGGTATGTACCACTCGCGTGTAGTGTTTTGTGTTTTTTTTGGCTGCACCATGAGACGTGAAGGATTTTAGTTCCAGACGAGGGATCAAACCCAGACTGCCTGCAGTGGACGCTTGGACTCCTAACCACTGGACTGCCAGGGAATACTCTAGTACATAGTAATATTAAAGTTATATATGTGTGTGTGTGTGATTATATATATGACAACTTAAAGGAATAATTAAAAGCAAACAAATAAATATTGGGCCTCAAAGATAAATGGAAGCACTGTAATACAAAAATACTTTGTTTTACCCTAAGCTTATTTAACCATTGGACTGCCAGGGAATACTCTAGTACATAGTAATATTAAAGTTATATATGTGTGTGTGTGTGATTATATATATGACAACTTAAAGGAATAATTAAAAGCAAACAAATAAATATTGGGCCTCAAAGATAAATGGAAGCACTGTAATACAAAAATACTTTGTTTTACCCTAAGCTTATAGAAGGCATACAAGGATCTTAGCAGGGAAATTATGAGCCTTAAGACATTCACCTACATGTAAATCTGTGCAGTAGAGCAAGGGTTTTATTAATGCAAAATAAAGGACTGAAGAAAAAATCAGAAATGGGCTCTAGATTATCACTCTCTTTCAGTTTGCTTTCACCCAGTCTATGGTAACCTAAGACTCTCCATCCCATCCTCCCATAAGACAATTTTTTATATTTTATTTATTTCCATTTAAGTTTTATTTTTATTTTTCTAATGGCATGTTATCTGGGGTATTGGGTTCCCCAGGTAATGCTAGTGGTAAAAACCTTGCCTGTCAATGCAGGAGACAGGTTCGATCCCAGGGTCGGGAATATCCACTGGAGGGGGGCATGGCAACCCGCTCCAGTATTCTTACCTGGAGAAATCTATGGACAGAGGAGCCTGGTGGGCTACAGTCCATGGGGTCGCAAAGAGACACGACTGAAGCAACTTAGCACACATGCACACATCTGAGGTATTCAATTAATGGATGTATGTCTGCATCTTGCATTAAATACTATAGAAGCATGGCCCTTAAAATTTTTGTAAATGAAGACTCTGGGCAGAATAATTAGCATTTAAAAGCTAGAATGGCCTTAGCTCTGTGCACCACTGTGATTAGTCTGAACTCGATTATCAGGTATATATCACTGAGCTGCCTTAGATGCCAAGATAAAAAGCTTCTAGCTTTAGCCCTAAGGACGTTGGGCAATAGTGTGACACTTGGGCAGTGAAACATAAAGGACAGACTAGTGTGATTATGTTTGATTTGTGTTGACTTAGAAACAGAAGCAGGTCCCTCAGACCTAAGAGTACAGGCCAATGAGGACAGAAGCAGCCTGCTGAGTGTGTCTTCTTTGTACCTGCTGTGCTATTTAAAGACCTAATTTCAGCACAGTCTTTCCTCCTCAGTGAGGTTCTCTTGTTTTGTCAGTTACAAGGTTCATTTAACAACGGCAACAAAAACAGAGTGGAAGGAAAGGAATATTTGCTTTTGTTATTAAGTAGGGTATTATTGGTTTTAATTTAAAGCAAACATCATGAGGGTCATCATTTTGCCAGGGCCTCTGCTTATCACTAGGGATACTAAGACGAAACACACCTTTTGTCCATGTTTGTGTGTATAGACTCTACTAAATCAGAATAAGCCATAATCAACTATAGAACTGAACTGATATGACACACTTAGCTATGCACAATAATATACACTGCGTGGTTTTGCATAGTTTAAAATCTTACATCCTGTAGAAAATCTATTTAGGGCAGTGTCACTACTTCAGATGATACTTTCATAGTGGAAGTATTTTATAAATTTGCCAAAACCCCTAGAATGTATACCACCAAGAATGAATCCTAATGTAAACTACAGACTCTGGGTAACTGTGATGTGACGGTGTTAAGTACATGAATTATAATACATGTACTCTGGTTTGGGGGTCCAGATAGTGGGGGAGGGTGTGCCCATATAGGGCAGGGGATATATAATCCAAACGTAATTGTGTTTATTGATATTTATGTTACTGTTATCATTGTAATTATTATTACTAGCTTGAGTTTTCAGTAACTTTTTGATAAAAATGTGGTTTCTTTATATTTTTTCTTCAAAACATTGCTTAAAAAAGACAATGAAGTATTTCATGACAGCAAAAATTTTCCCTCAGATTTCAAATGTACATGCAGTTGAATCCTATTAACAACAAAAGCTCTTTTTTATACCTTGGATTAGATATTTTATCTACCTGTAAATAACTCTAACCATAAGGAAGACTGTAATAATTGCTTTATGGAAATCCATTGATAAAAACTGCCATAAATTCCAAATAGGTAGAACTTGATCGCCTACTGCATGACTGTTAAACACAGGAAGACCAGTTACACGTCACTGGGCCTCACAGATGAAGGAGAGAGAGAGGGAGAGAGAAAGGAAGCAAGGAAGAAAAATGGAAACAGAATTGTAATGCAGTCCAATAAGTATCATTAAAACGGTCAGCAGAAGATGCAATGAGAGCTAAGAGGAGAGATATTTAACTCAGATGGTGAAGGACAGGCAATAATGGCTATTTCATTTGGCCATCTTGTAGCAAGTCCTTTTGATATCCTTGCAATGAATTTAAACTGGGCAACATTATTGCATAGTTATAATAAATCAACAAATAAAAAAGCAGGAATAGGTCCTGAGTGCAGGAACTGGTTTTAAGATGAGGACTCTGTGACACATATGTTTTAACTTCTTACATGCCTTTTTTATTTTCTTCTGAATTTTGGTTGAGTTCCTGGTGGGTGTGGTTGCTAAGAAGACATAAATTGAATTTGTAGGGTTTTTTCTGCATTACATATTTTTCATAAACCGTCAGACTAGTGGGGGGTCTTATAAAAAAACAGTATAAATCAAAAAAATATTCTCAAGTGCTCTCATCTGATTTCTTGAAGCCAATAAATTACGTATAGATTCACCAACCTATGATGCCAAGAAAATGTTGCTGAATAGAAAAGGGGAAAATTCCCAAGGTCTAATGCATCATGATTGTAACTACATAATTTACTGATTGATTTTGGGTTTCCAAATTAAAGTGTGCATGTATATCTCTCTAAGCAAAATTGCCTGCTTCAGTGAGAAATGATGATTTTAATTTTATGGTTATCTAAATCAGCCAATAATTTGTCCCAACTGCAGAGATAGTTCCCCTAATGATTGTTCCAATGATTTTCATATCAAGGAACCGTGGGACCAAGAAGTAAAATACTTATCAAGCAAAAATAAGGGTTTTTATTTACTCTCATGAAAATTTCATGAGTTTTACAAATATTACTTAGTTTTCTTTTCTCACTCAAATTCATGCAAAGCAAACTACAGATTTCAGCCAGCTGTAAACTTAATGAACATTCTTCAAAATTTTGAATTAGCAGTAAACCCAAGTTGAAAACAATTCAACAGGAAGTCAAACTGATGAAGTCAGCACAAATGGGTGTATTTCTTGACTGGTTTGTTTTGATTGGTTTGTGGGATAGTTGGGGGGTTAAATGGTTTTAATTTGTTTCATTGAAATCTGTTTTCAGCTACTACTCATACAACTGGGAAAAAATACCACTTTAGGTATTTTCCAAAAAAAAAAAAGTATCAATCTTTCCAACTTCATAGATTATGAAACTCTATTTGGAAGTCGAGGAGCAAGATGCAGGGCCATTTGAAGATCAGGCATATAATTTTAGTATTGTTGTTCAGTCACTAAATCATGTCCAACTCTTTGCAGCCCCATGGACTGCAGCACGCCAGGCTTCCCTGTCCTTCTCTACTATCTCCCGTGGTTTGCTCAAACTCATGTCCACTGAGTCAATGATGCCATCCAACCATCTCATCCTCTGTCAACCCCTTCTCCAGAGGTTCATAACATTGTAAAGGAGGTGGTGACCACAACCATCCCAAAGAGAAAGAAATGCAAGAAGGCAAAGTAGCTGTTTGAGGAGACCTTACAAATAGCTGAGAAAACAAGAGAAGCAAAGGAGAAAAGGAAAGGTATACCCAACTGAATGCAGAGTTCCAGAGACTAGCAAGGAGTGATAAGAAAGCCTTCTTAAGTGAACCTTAGTATACTTTTCATTTCAATAGTTGTCTGTATATTGAAACAGGCACCTTTTGAAGCAAGGACAACAAGAAGTTGTGTCTTGTAGATTTTATTAGACAGTTAACTGGTGATATTGATTGCCTTTAAGACTGGAATGTGGGAACATGATAAAATGAAGTGCCCATCGGTAAACACATTCAGGCCAATGGAATTTTTTAATAACACCAAACTTTATTGAGCATCTAGTGTGCCACTTTTTGGTAAGTCCTATTATTTCCTGGATTTTATAAATAAATAAACTGATAGCCTGGTGGATTAAGAAACTTGTCCAAAGCCACAAATTACCTTAAAAAGTAACTTGTAAGAAAACCTTTCCAAAGTAAAAGAACCATTATTAGAACGGAAACTGATTTTGATCCTCTGTGTGTTAGCACTATTTCGTACTTCTCCTACTTTGTACTAACCACATCAAGGGCAATATTTCAGTTCATAGCTATTCAATCAGAAGAGAAAGTCTTGCTCTGCATTTGAAAAAGAAGTAGCAATGAGTAAAATGGACTTGAACAAAGATTTTACATGAACTTTAGACAGTATATAATTGTTGAAAATAAAGAGAGAACAATAGATTTCTGTACTTCAGTGACTCTCTGGACATTTAGAATATTAAATCTTTCCGTTCATGTCCTCCACACCTAGAGCACTGTCTGAATTAAACTAAATTCTCAGCAATTCAAATGAATATATTTTGAGATAATTTAAATAAAAAAGTTTTTTAATAGAAGTTCTCAAAGAAACTGCAAGTTGGATTCTTCTTATAACTTTAGATAGAAAGGCAGTGAAGCTTAGAAATCTAAATGAGGGATGGTACGAGGAGGGAGGAGGGAGGGGGGTTCAGGATGGGGAACACGTGTATACCTGTGGAGGATTCATGTTGATGTATGGCAAAACCAATACAATATTGTAAAGTAATTAACCTCCAATTCAAATAAATAAATTTATATTAAAAAAAGAAATCTAAATGATTTCTAAATTATACTTTTGGTCAAAGGGTGCTTTCAAGGGACAGAGAAGAGCAGCAAACAGAGATGAATATTGTTACTCCATAAAGCTGGATATCTTTCTGCATAGTGAATCCAAAATCAATGTCTTGTGAGCTAACACATTTCCTGTAGCTTCCCTCTGGCTACTTGTTGCAGGGTCAGATCTCAGGACCAGTGGAACTCTTGTATCTTTTGAAATATTTAATAAATTCTAAACAGAATATATGTCCCAAGAAAGGAAACTTTTTGGAAATTTATCAGTTCAGTTCAGTCACTTAGTCATGTCTGATTCTTTGCAACCCCCTAGATCGCAGTACACCAGGCCTCCCTGTCCGTCACCAAGTCCTAGAGCCTGCTCAAACTCATGTTCGTTGAGTCAGTGATACCATCCTACCATCTCTTCCTCTGTCAACCCCTTCTCACCCTGCTTTCAATCTTTCCCAGCAACAGGGTCTTTTCTAATAAGTCAGTTCTCTGCATCAGGTGGCCAAAGTATTGGAGCTTCAGCATCAGTCCTTCCAATGGATATTCAGGACTATTTCCTTTAGGATTGATTAGTTTGATCTTGCAGCCCAGGGGATGCTCAAGCATCTTCTCCAACACCACAGTTCAAAAGCATCAATTGTTCAGCGCTCAGCTTTCTTTATGGTCCAACTCTCACATCCATACATGACTACTGGAAAAACCATAGCTTTGACTAGACAGACCTTTGTCAGCAAAGTAATGTCTGCTTTTTAATATGCTGTCTAGGATGGTCATAGCTTTTCTTCCAAGGAGCAAGTGTCTTTTAATTTCATGACTGCAGTCACCATCTGCAGTGATTTTGGGACCCAAGAAAATAAAGCCTTTCAATTTATATTTTTTCTTCAAAACATTGCTTAAAAAAGACAATGAAGTATTTCATGACAGCAAAAATTTTCCCTCAGATTTCAAATGTACATGCAGTTGAATCCTATTAACAACAAAAGCTCTTTTTTATACCTTGGATTAGATATTTTATCTACCTGTAAATAACTCTAACCATAAGGAAGACTGTAATAATTGCTTTATGGAAATCCATTGATAAAAACTGCCATAAATTCCAAATAGGTAGAACTTGATCGCCTACTGCATGACTGTTAAACACAGGAAGACCAGTTACACGTCACTGGGCCTCACAGATGAAGGAGAGAGAGAGGGAGAGAGAAAGGAAGCAAGGAAGAAAAATGGAAACAGAATTGTAATGCAGTCCAATAAGTATCATTAAAACGGTCAGCAGAAGATGCAATGAGAGCTAAGAGGAGAGATATTTAACTCAGATGGTGAAGGACAGGCAATAATGGCTATTTCATTTGGCCATCTTGTAGCAAGTCCTTTTGATATCCTTGCAATGAATTTAAACTGGGCAACATTATTGCATAGTTATAATAAATCAACAAATAAAAAAGCAGGAATAGGTCCTGAGTGCAGGAACTGGTTTTAAGATGAGGACTCTGTGACACATATGTTTTAACTTCTTACATGCCTTTTTTATTTTCTTCTGAATTTTGGTTGAGTTCCTGGTGGGTGTGGTTGCTAAGAAGACATAAATTGAATTTGTAGGGTTTTTTCTGCATTACATATTTTTCATAAACCGTCAGACTAGTGGGGGGTCTTATAAAAAAACAGTATAAATCAAAAAAATATTCTCAAGTGCTCTCATCTGATTTCTTGAAGCCAATAAATTACGTATAGATTCACCAACCTATGATGCCAAGAAAATGTTGCTGAATAGAAAAGGGGAAAATTCCCAAGGTCTAATGCATCATGATTGTAACTACATAATTTACTGATTGATTTTGGGTTTCCAAATTAAAGTGTGCATGTATATCTCTCTAAGCAAAATTGCCTGCTTCAGTGAGAAATGATGATTTTAATTTTATGGTTATCTAAATCAGCCAATAATTTGTCCCAACTGCAGAGATAGTTCCCCTAATGATTGTTCCAATGATTTTCATATCAAGGAACCGTGGGACCAAGAAGTAAAATACTTATCAAGCAAAAATAAGGGTTTTTATTTACTCTCATGAAAATTTCATGAGTTTTACAAATATTACTTAGTTTTCTTTTCTCACTCAAATTCATGCAAAGCAAACTACAGATTTCAGCCAGCTGTAAACTTAATGAACATTCTTCAAAATTTTGAATTAGCAGTAAACCCAAGTTGAAAACAATTCAACAGGAAGTCAAACTGATGAAGTCAGCACAAATGGGTGTATTTCTTGACTGGTTTGTTTTGATTGGTTTGTGGGATAGTTGGGGGGTTAAATGGTTTTAATTTGTTTCATTGAAATCTGTTTTCAGCTACTACTCATACAACTGGGAAAAAATACCACTTTAGGTATTTTCCAAAAAAAAAAAGTATCAATCTTTCCAACTTCATAGATTATGAAACTCTATTTGGAAGTCGAGGAGCAAGATGCAGGGCCATTTGAAGATCAGGCATATAATTTTAGTATTGTTGTTCAGTCACTAAATCATGTCCAACTCTTTGCAGCCCCATGGACTGCAGCACGCCAGGCTTCCCTGTCCTTCTCTACTATCTCCCGTGGTTTGCTCAAACTCATGTCCACTGAGTCAATGATGCCATCCAACCATCTCATCCTCTGTCAACCCCTTCTCCAGAGGTTCATAACATTGTAAAGGAGGTGGTGACCACAACCATCCCAAAGAGAAAGAAATGCAAGAAGGCAAAGTAGCTGTTTGAGGAGACCTTACAAATAGCTGAGAAAACAAGAGAAGCAAAGGAGAAAAGGAAAGGTATACCCAACTGAATGCAGAGTTCCAGAGACTAGCAAGGAGTGATAAGAAAGCCTTCTTAAGTGAACCTTAGTATACTTTTCATTTCAATAGTTGTCTGTATATTGAAACAGGCACCTTTTGAAGCAAGGACAACAAGAAGTTGTGTCTTGTAGATTTTATTAGACAGTTAACTGGTGATATTGATTGCCTTTAAGACTGGAATGTTGGAACATGATAAAATGAAGTGCCCATCGGTAAACACATTCAGGCCAATGGAATTTTTTAATAACACCAAACTTTATTGAGCATCTAGTGTGCCACTTTTTGGTAAGTCCTATTATTTCCTGGATTTTATAAATAAATAAACTGATAGCCTGGTGGATTAAGAAACTTGTCCAAAGCCACAAATTACCTTAAAAAGTAACTTGTAAGAAAACCTTTCCAAAGTAAAAGAACCATTATTAGAACGGAAACTGATTTTGATCCTCTTGTGTGTTAGCACTATTTCATACTTCTCCTACTTTGTACTAACCACATCAAGGGCAATATTTCAGTTCATAGCTATTCAATCAGAAGAGAAAGTCTTGCTCTGCATTTGAAAAAGAAGTAGCAATGAGTAAAATGGACTTGAACAAAGATTTTACATGAACTTTAGACAGTTTATAATTGTTGAAAATAAAGAGAGAACAATAGATTTCTGTACTTCAGTGACTCTCTGGACATTTAGAATATTAAATCTTTCCGTTCATGTCCTCCACACCTAGAGCACTGTCTGAATTAAACTAAATTCTCAGCAATTCAAATGAATATATTTTGAGATAATTTAAATAAAAAAGTTTTTTAATAGAAGTTCTCAAAGAAACTGCAAGTTGGATTCTTCTTATAACTTTAGATAGAAAGGCAGTGAAGCTTAGAAATCTAAATGAGGGATGGTACGAGGAGGGAGGAGGGAGGGGGGTTCAGGATGGGGAACACGTGTATACCTGTGGAGGATTCATGTTGATGTATGGCAAAACCAATACAATATTGTAAAGTAATTAACCTCCAATTCAAATAAATAAATTTATATTAAAAAAAGAAATCTAAATGATTTCTAAATTATACTTTTGGTCAAAGGGTGCTTTCAAGGGACAGAGAAGAGCAGCAAACAGAGATGAATATTGTTACTCCATAAAGCTGGATATCTTTCTGCATAGTGAATCCAAAATCAATGTCTTGTGAGCTAACACATTTCCTGTAGCTTCCCTCTGGCTACTTGTTGCAGGGTCAGATCTCAGGACCAGTGGAACTCTTGTATCTTTTGAAATATTTAATAAATTCTAAACAGAATATATGTCCCAAGAAAGGAAACTTTTTGGAAATTTATCAGTTCAGTTCAGTCACTTAGTCATGTCTGATTCTTTGCAACCCCCTAGATCGCAGTACACCAGGCCTCCCTGTCCGTCACCAAGTCCTAGAGCCTGCTCAAACTCATGTTCGTTGAGTCAGTGATACCATCCTACCATCTCTTCCTCTGTCAACCCCTTCTCAACCTGCTTTCAATCTTTCCCAGCAACAGGGTCTTTTCTAATAAGTCAGTTCTCTGCATCAGGTGGCCAAAGTATTGGAGCTTCAGCATCAGTCCTTCCAATGGATATTCAGGACTATTTCCTTTAGGATTGATTAGTTTGATCTTGCAGCCCAGGGGATGCTCAAGCATCTTCTCCAACACCACAGTTCAAAAGCATCAATTGTTCAGCGCTCAGCTTTCTTTATGGTCCAACTCTCACATCCATACATGACTACTGGAAAAACCATAGCTTTGACTAGACAGACCTTTGTCAGCAAAGTAATGTCTGCTTTTTAATATGCTGTCTAGGATGGTCATAGCTTTTCTTCCAAGGAGCAAGTGTCTTTTAATTTCATGACTGCAGTCACCATCTGCAGTGATTTTGGGACCCAAGAAAATAAAGCCTTTCATTGTTTCCATTGTTTCCCCATCTATTTGCCATGAAGTGATGGGACCTGGTGCCATGATCTTAGTTTTTTTTAATGTTGAGCTTTAAGCCTTCTTTTTCACTCTCCTCTTTCACTTTCATCAAGAGGCTCTTTAGTTCAGCTTCACTTTCTGCCATAAGGGTTGTGTCATCTACATATCTGAGGTTATTGATATTTTTCCCAGGAATTTTTATTCTCGCTTGTGGTTCATCCAGCCCAGCATTTCACATGATGTACTCTGCATATAAGTTAAATAAGCAAGGTGGAAATATACAGCCTTGACGTACTCCTTTCCCTATTTGGAATCAGTTTTTTGTTCCATGTCTGGTTCTAACTATTGCTTCTTGACCTGCATGCAGATTTCTCAGGAGGCAGGTCAGGTGGTCTTGTATTCCCTTCTCTTTAAAAATTTTCCACAGTTGTGATCCACACAGTCAAAGGCTTTAGTGTATAGTCAATGAAGCAGAAGTAGATGTTTTTATGGAATCTCTCTTGCTTTTTCTATCGTCCAGTACATGTTGGCAATTTGATCGCTGGTTCCTCTGCCTTTTCTAAATCCAGCTTGAAAGTCTGGAAGTTCTTGATTCACATACAGTTCAATCCTAGCTTGGAGAACTTTGAGCATTGCTTTGCTATTATAAGTACTAGAATTTCTTGGTAAAGACCGTATAGAGAACAGAGTAGAGAGAACACTGGAGACAGATAATACAGAGTTTTAGCCCTGACCCTACTCACTATGTGTGTATGTATGTCTTGGAATACATCTCTGTGAAACTGGTGTAGCAGAAGCCTTCAGTACCCCCATCCTTTCTTTCACCATTGA
Organism: Cephalophus harveyi; assembly: GCA_006410635.1. Lineage (NCBI taxonomy): Eukaryota > Metazoa > Chordata > Mammalia > Artiodactyla > Bovidae > Cephalophus > Cephalophus harveyi. The sequence continues at coordinate 348,973 of SJYT01080907.1, read as the reverse complement.
CTTCTTACTGTGACCATCTGCTGTTCTCTGCTTGAGGACTTTCTCTGGTGGCATCCTGAATTTCTACGGATTTAACGCCCTGGCAGCACATTTCAATCAAGTGAGACAAGTGAGAATTGGTTTATAACCTCTAAGCTTTTTGCCCATAGGTTTTGAATAACGTATCAGAAATCTCAGCAGAACTTGATTAGGTCCTTCAGGGTAAGACCCACCTTCCTGTAATAGAAATATGTTCATTAACATTTACAAACCCTGTCTTGGTTTCCTTCTTTTCCCTGTCTCACGTTTCTTCTCCCATAATGCCCAGTCTTTCTGAAATAAACTCCTGCATAAATTAGTTAAGCATGAATCCTCTTCCCAGTCCTTGTTTCAAGTCAAATACAACCTAAGATGCTTGGATTTTTCTTAAAACATCACTGTCAATAGATTTTCAGGTTTCAGTGCCAATGTGTAAAAAGTTTGAAACATTTCACTTCCAACCTTATAACAAGAAAAAGTTGGAAAACTTCTCAGCTGTTTTTCTTGAGCCCTTGAGAAACTTCTCAGCCCTGTTTTTCTTGAGCCCTTTGTTTTGTAGCCCAGAGGTTACAAAACAAAGGGATACCCTGAAGTTTGAACATTCAGGCACATTGAGTGAATCTGCTTTCTTTGTACAGAAATTTCTGGAGTCAAAACAGTTAAGAACACAAAAATATTAATTGTGAGGAACTATTGGAGGTTGAGTGTGGACTAGCAGGAGAGTGAGGAAATCCCAGGACTATGGCTTTATGTGGGTGTCCCAACTCTCTAAGTTTTACCTTCAGGATCACCATAATGTCCTCATGATAAATAACCAAGAGCCCTTCATGAAACAATGGGGAAAGTGTAATCCCTGTGAAATATACCCAAGTGTTTTCCATCATAAGGACCTACTCTGGTAAAAGACCTTTCCAGAGCCTTGTTCTGCTGGGGGATGAACATTTCCTCAACTCTTAAATGTGTGTGCATCTAATAATACATAATGTAAAAAAAACTGATGAAACTACAAGGAGAAATAGACAAATCCTCCATTATTATTGGAGACTTCAACATTCCTCAGAAAGTAATTGATAGATTGAGAAGAAAGAAAATAAGTAGCTGCAAAACTGATGTTAAAAGCACCATCAAGTAGTCTAATTTAATTGATATTTATAGAATATTCCATTCAACAAGGGCAGTGTACACAGTCTTCTCAAGCTCAGAATATTCATCAAAGTAGATGATGGAATATTCATCAAAGTAGATCTCTTTCAAAGCCATAAAATAGACTTCAAAAACTTCAAACTATGTAATTCATCCATAGAATGTTTTCAGACTACAATAGAATTAAGCTAAAAATCAGTAATCAAAAAATCTGGAAAATCCACAAATATCTCATGATTAAACATAAACTTCCAACAGCACATGGGTCAAAGAAGATGAATCAAGTTACTTTAAAAAAATATGTTGAACTAAATGAAAATTAAAATACAACTTACCAACATTTGTGCAATGCAATGAAATTGCTTAGCGGGAAATGGAAAGCATAAATGCATGTATTAGGGAAAAAAAAGGGTGAACCAAAATCAATAAACTTTGAACTTAGTAAACTAGAGTAAGAAGAGCAATTAAGCCTTAAGCAAACAGAAGCAAGGAACTAATAAAAATTAAACCAGAAATTAATGAAATAAAAACTATAAAATCAATAGAGAAAAACAGTGAAACTAAAATCTTGTTCTTTGAAAGGTTAAAAAATAAGCAAATCTTTATCTAGATTAACAGAAGAAAACCAGGGACAATTATTAATACAAATCATGAAATAGAAGACACTGATACAAGTCTAATAGAAATGAAAAGGTGCACAGCAAATACAAATTTTGCTTTTTTGTCATTTTGTGGAATAAAAAAATATATATTTTTGATCTGAAATGCATTGAATTCATGGATCTAAAATGCCCAAAGTACTGACTGTATGCTATATCAGTAGAATAAAAAACAAATGCCCCCTCCACACACACAAAAATCATCCCAATATACACAGAAAAAGTATTTAACAAAATCAAATACTTTATGATGATAAAGCATTCAAAAAACTTGGAATAGAAGTTAACTTTCTTGGGCTTATGTGGTGAATCATTGGTTAAGAATCTGACTGCCAATGAAGGAGACACAAGTTTGATCCCTTTTCTGGAAAGATCCCACATGCCTTGGAGCATCTAAGCCCTTGCACCATAACTGCCTGTACTCTAGAGCTGGGAAGCTGCAACTGCTGAGCCCATAGGCTGCGACTGCTGAAGCCCACGTGCCCTTTAATCTGTGCTCCACAAGAAAAGCCACCTCAATGAGAAGCCTGTGCACCGCAACTAGAGAGTAGCCCTCACCTGAGGCAGCTAGAGAGAAAAGCCCATGCAGCAACGAAGACCTAGCACAGCCAAAAAAAGAGAGAAATGAACCTTCTTAACCTGATAGAGAATATCCATGAAAAACCCGCAGCTAACATCATTAAGTTGAGAGACTTGATGTTTCCCACAGATCCCAGGAGTAAGATAACAATGTGCACTCTCATATCGCTTCTATTTAATGCTGTAGTAGAAGTTTTAGCCAGGGAAATTAGGCAAGAAACTGAAAAGCTGGGGCAAAGGAAGAGGAAAAACCATTGGCATGATCTTGTATGTAGAAAATCTTAAAGAATCTACAAGGCAACATTGTTGGAACTAATTAATATATTCAGCAAGGTTGCAGGATACAAACTCAATATGCAAAAATCAATTGTATCACTACACACTTGCAATAAAGATTCCAAAATGAAATTTATAAAGCAATTTAAATAGCCTCAAAAGAATAAAATGTCTAAGGATAATTTAACAAAATTGAAAAATGAACTATGAAAAGCTGTAGACGTAATATATATCAAATAAAGATTTTCTAATCAATATATATATAGACTCTTGAAACTCAACAATAAGAAAATGACTCAATTAAAAATTTGCAATGACATGAATAAGCATCTCACAAAACATATACAGGCATATCTTGGAGATATTGCTAGCTCAGTTCAAACCATTGTAATAAGGATAATATTGTAATAAAGTGAGTCACACAGATTGTCTGGATTCCTACTGCACATAAAATTTATGTTTACTCTTTATAGCAGTTTATAAAGTATACAAAGCATTATATCTAAATATATATATACCTTTATTAAAATATTTTGTTACTAAAAAATGCTAACTCATCTGTACCTTCAGTGAGTTGTAGTAGTAACATCAAAAATCACAGATCACCTTAACAAATTTGATAATAGAGTTTGAAATATGGTTAGAATTGCCAAAATGTGACATAGAGACATGAGGTGAGCAAATACTGTTGGGAAATGGCACTAATAAATTTGCTCAACACAAGATGCTATGAACCTTCAATTTGTAAAAAGAAAAACAGTATCTGCAGAGTACAATAAAGTGAAACACAATAAACTGAGGTGTACCTTTACACAGATGGCAGATAAACATGTGAAAATAAGTTCAACACTATTTGTCTATAAGAATTGCAAATTAAAATAACAAAGAGATACCACCACCACCTGTTAGAATTGTTGAAATATAACAAATTAACATTACTAATTTTTGGTGAGAAGAGGGAGTATCAGGAATTCTCATTCATTGCCAGTGAGAGTGTAAAATGGAACAGACACTTGGAAACAGTTTGGCAGCTTTCTACTAAGCTAAATATAGTATTAGCATACACAATTGTAGTCATGTATGTAACTGATTTTAAAATGTATGTGTACATGAAAAGCTCTCATGCAAAGTTTTATAGCAGCCTAATGAATAATCACAAAGAACTGGAATCCACTGATATATGTTTAAGCAAATTTTGGGGCATTCATACAATGGAATATTATTCAGTGGTACAAAGAAATAAGCTATCATGCTATGCAAAAACATGGATGTGCTTCAATGCTTATTGCAAAGTGAAAGAAGTCAGTCTGAAAAGGATACATAATATATGATTCCAATCATATGATATGCTGAGAAAGGCAAATCTATAGATAGAGTGAAAAGATAGTGATTTTAGGACTTCAAGTAGAGGGAGCAGTGAGCACAGGGATGAACACGTGAAGGGCAGAAAATTTCTAAGGCAATGAAACTATTCAGAATGATACTATAATGGTGAATACATGACTTTATGCATTTATTGAATTAAAATTCAAGATATATACAAAAATGGAGTTGCTTATGCAGACTCATTTAATAATGAATATTAATAAAGTCAATTGAAGCAGATCATGATGTTCACATATAAGCCTTACTTGGAAATATACTTTAATTTTAGGAAATTTCAGACAATATATTCTGGTCACATAGCTAGATTTTTTAATCATTTGATGCTAAATGTTATATCATTGAAAAGTACCAGAAAAAAAAAATGCACAACAAAATTCTGAAAATTATACCATCCTAAGAAAAACTCCTTTTAAAAAAGATCACAGAAAATTTAACTTTTTGGTTTTCCTGATTAAACAACATTATGCATATGCACTTGTTTTTTATGAAGCTTGTATACTATTACTGTAATTGCTTCTTCAATTTAAGAAACTGATGAAAATTAAGCTCATAAAAGTTTAATGCCGTGAAACCTAAGTGTAGAGTACATAGTTAGGGTGTAGCTTCTTAGAAAAACCACATTAGCCTTGAAAAATAAATTACATTTCGTTTTACACAGTAAGTTTGCATAGGCAGTTTCTTTTCAGCAAACATGTAGCTCTTCTGCTCTGAGTTGTAGTGAAAATAATTCTGCTATTAAAATATCAGGACAGCTTAAGGTCACCAGGAAAGATGAGGTGAAAGTTCTTGAGAGACTTGAGATAACTAAGCAGTTTCCTCTATGGCAAAATTGTGTAACCTTATTTTAAATGTTCAATGTGGAGTCATGCAGAACGGGTAGAAAACTGACAGGATTTGGGGAATAGGATCTTTTGTGATGAAGTAGACCTGGACAGTTCAGTTTTGCAAAAGTCTATTTTTTCCCTACACAAATTCAAAGTGCATGAAAAGTAAAATTCTTGCTATGCCTACTATTTTGTCATAAAATTTGAATAGATGACTTGGTGATTCTGCAGCCCAATTGTCGGGGCACAATTGTGAGGTGCTATGAAAAGGAATATTGAAGTAACTATTAAGTAATATTGCATGCCTTTTTTCTATTCCATTGGAGATTAGATTGAAATGTTAAAATTGGTTGGTAAATTATATGATAATAATAATGACCACTATAAGGTTTTGTGGAAAGAGATTTTGTACTAAGAAGAAAAACATATCCATATCCGGTAAGGGCAAAATGTACCTCTTTTGTCCTTATAAGGAAGATGTTAATAATGAGAACTACTCACATATGTCCCTTTGCTATGAAAGTGACCCAGCTCTCATTTTTTCAGTTTAGACAATGGGGCAGCCCCATGGCATAAACTAAGCATATTATACACATGAGCTTATGAAATATTCACATTAGCACCTTGATAGAGCTATTAACATTCTCATTCCCCAAATTAGAAAAGTATTTGAAAAGGCTGTCATTTTCCAAAAGTTCCACATGTAGTAAATGTTTGATAAGGTATGTAAAGTAAAGTTTACTTTTTCTAGTGCAGAATTTTAACAATTACGTTCATCCTCTACACTGGGTCAGTGGAGAAGATGAAAATCAAGGTTGATAAAACTGTTCGTCCTTTGGATAGAAGCTAGGAGTTTTTAAACTTTCAGGTTCACTTAATACCGTTTCTATTAGATTCTTTTTTTTTTTTTAATTTTATTTTTACTTTATTTTACTTTACAATACCATATTGGTTTTGCCATACATTGACATGAATCCACCACGGATGTATACGAGCTCCCAATCCTGAATCCCCCTCCCACCTCCCACCCCATATCCTCTCTCTGGATCATCCCCGTGCACCAGCCCCAAGCATCCTGTATCCTGTATCAAACATAGGCTGGCACTTTGTTTCTTACATGAAAGTATACATGTTTCAATGCCATTCTCCCAAATCATCCCACCCTCTCCCTCTCCCACAGAGTCCAAAAGTCCGTTCTATACATCTGTGTCTCTTTTGCTGTCTCGCATACAGGGTCATCATTGCCATCTTTCTAAATTCCATATATATGTGTACACACAGAAATCCCTGCTTCTCCCACCCCATATCCTCTCTCTGGATCATCCCCGTGCACCAGCCCCAAGCATCCTGTATCCTGTATCAAACATAGGCTGGCACTTTGTTTCTTACATGATAGTATACATGTTTCAATGCCATTCTCCCAAATCATCCCACCCTCTCCCTCTCCCTCAGAGTCCAAAAGTCCATTCTATACATCTGTGTCTCTTTTGCTGTCGTGCATACAGGGTCATCATTGCCATCTTTCTAAATTCCATATATATGTGTCAATATACTGTATTGGTGTTTTTCTTTCAGGCTTACTTCACTCTGTATAATCGGCTCCAGTTTCATCCATCTCATTAGAACTGATTCAAATGAATTCTTTTTAACGGCTGAGTAATACTCCATTGTGTTCATTGCAACACTATTTATAATAGCCAGGACATGGAAACAACTTAGATGTCCATCAGCAGATGAATGGATAAGAAAGTTGTGGTACATATACACAATGGATACAGTTTTCAAAAAGAGGAGACACTGATGTGAAGCACAGCATTTTGTCAAGACTGAGCATTTTCCCCAGATCCATAATGAGTCAGTAACAGTTTTTCAACCCACGTTTGCCTTTCTCCACAGTCTAATGTTCTCCACACTTTACACCAGTTCTCCAGTGTGGAGAAGCATCTTCTATTTGTTTTCCCAGTTTAAGAAAGCTTTCTCCATGAGAAACTAGTCTTAGAAAGAAACAGGCTTATAAATGGAGTAAGGAGAACTGTCTTCCCCCACAATACCAAAAAAAATTTTTAAACCATATAAAATATTAGAAGAAAAAAAAAGTAACCTCATCTATAAATTAAGAGACATTTCCCCCTTTTTTAAAAAAAAAACTCCATACTATGCAAAAAGACATGAAACATCTTTAAAATTGTTATCTGAAGAAGTAATGTTCTTGAGTGGTTCTGAGATCAATACAGTGTTCCCTTTGTGTTTTCCACCCTCCTTCCTTTCCATTATGATAGAGAATAAAGTGCTTTGGTCAGTTATGCACAGGAGAAAATACATTTCTTTTGACCCACACAATTCACAAAGTCTTTTCAGAGCAACCCATGTCAAGTGGAACTTCTTATCCAATCTTGGTTCTGGTCCACTTACCAGGAAGGCTCTTTCATTTCTACATTAGCGAAGGATGTTATGGAGGACTGCCTAGAGCTCTTGTTGGACTTTAAAACCTCAGAAATTATTAAAAGTTTTTCATTTGTTTCCTGCATGCTTAGATTGTCCTAATGCTGGCTTAGATTGAGAGCCCAGAATGGAAGGACCTGGAGGTTTGTTAGTTCCTACTCCCAAGGAAGACAGGTGTTGTCTCAGTTTTGTCAGAAGTCACAAACCCTCCAGCCCCTGGAATCTGTGTGAGTCCCACTTTAGATTTCATGGTGTATATAGTTCTCTCTGTTCATCTCTAATGAATAAAAGTTTTCTTACCCCTGACCACAAAGCTTTGAAACAAGGCTTTGGTTTTTTCAGTTCTATTTTCAATAACACCAGTTCTTCTTTGAACACAGCCACTAACTGGCCATCAAGCAGGTCTCAGTAACAGGCACTCTTCTCACTCTTTCTGCAACCTCTAACCTTCCCTCAGATCTTTATGCTACAAGCTATGAATCCTCTCTATTGCTATGGGGAAGGAAATAGTAGTCACGGAGTAAATGAGATGGAGTCATGGAATACACGTAAGCAGAAGCTTTTGAAAATGCACCATCTATATGTCTGCAAAGATTCTGACAAAACCCTTTGTTTTTTCTGTAATAGTTTTTGATATCTGGTGGAGAAGAGTAAGCTTTTGGTTTTTTCCCAAGATAGTTTTCCCTTACACTGTAATACTGTTGAAATATGAAACAACATGAAACAGTGATGGCCAGAGATCTAGAATTGAAATCCAGAAAGGTGATTCTACCCCCAACTTTAAGCTGTTTATCATAAAATGGGGAAGTCCATTCTGGCTTCAGCCTAGCAAGCAAATGTTCTTGAAGCTTTGTTTCATGTCAGGCATGACGCAAAGCATCCTGACTGAGAAAATACATGCAGTGCTGACCTTAAAGGGAATACACCCCCACAGGACCCAGGAAAGTAAACGACCATCTGTGATATAAAGGCATAAGTGCTATGATGAAGTTTACAATAGCACTCTGGCTGCTGGGTATCATAGATTATTAAAATTTACATTAATATGGAAATAAAACTTCATACATGGTATTGATATCCTTATTTTAATTCTAGATAATCATAGTGTAAACACTAGGATTTGAAAATATAATCAGAACTTTTCAGATTCATACATTTTACAGATTGAATCTTTCCAGGACCATATTATACAAGATACTAGTTTTCTTCAACTTTAACATTTTAATTGTAATACATTTTCATTAAAATCCTATTTTGCAAAACATTTACCTTAACTAGTTTTAGTGCAAAAATTCATATTCTGATACCAAATTAAATATGCCATGCCTATAATTCTCAATTTTTTATATCACAGTAACTCTATTTACAACTCAGAGTAACACGCACACACACATACATAAGCACATTCTTCAGGTGTTAGGCAAACAATAATATTTAAATTTTATTTTACTATATTTTTATTTTTATTAGCTTTTGAAATTTAAATACATGCTTCTACACAACCATTCCCAAAATCCACTTATCCAGAATAACTGTTTTGACAGTAAAAAAAAAAATTCAATCTTCCATCTTTCTAGAATTTAGTTTTTTTTTTATATTATGCAAGATCTTAATCTTTTTTAAAGAATTAATCTAACCTCTAGCACAAGGCTCTTAACAGTTACTTGGAATGTAGTTTCTTACCATAAGTTAAATTTTTGTCTTTGAGCTTTATGTTCTGCTGGGTGGAAAAATAATGAGGTTAAGAATAATTTCATTTAAACAATTTGATATATTTTTAGTTATTCAGTTTATGCATTTGGTGTCACCCTGTCTTCTAGGAAAAAAATAAACAAAACATTAAAATTTTCAAATGCAAATTAGCCACATTTCATATCTTTTTGCCACACGTGTCTTAATTGCTTGTTTGGAAGGCACATTTTCAAAGGGATAAGTTTTAAGATTATACATTTGAGGCACTCCAAGCTAGCTTTTTCTTTTCAGATAATAAAATCCTTTTATCTGCAAACCAGTACACATTAAAACGGAACTGCCTGAATTGCAGCATCTACTCAATGTCTCTTGTTAAATTAGGATTCTTTGTTTAAAACAGCAATAATTCTTCTGCCTCTGGGCCCTTTGTAATCTAAGCCTACTGTGAAGAAAAGTGATTGCATTTTGATGTATTTCCAATTGCCCAAAGGTTAAGGGTAGGAAGGATTTCCCTGGTGGCTCAGATGGTAAAGAATCTGCTTGCAAAGTGGGAGACTGGGGTTCAATCCCTGGGTTGGGAAGATCCCCTGGAGAAGGAAATAGCAACCCACTCCAGTATTCTTGCCTGGAAAATTCCAGGACAGAGGAGCCTGGCAGGCTACAGTCCATGGGGTGGCAAAGAGTCAGACATGACTGAGCAACTAACATAACCCTGAGGGTAAGAAAATCGAGGAATTAATTTCAGTAAATAGACTTTTCTTGGAAGAAATCTATAGCCCATTTACTGTAGATGGGCAGCTACTACTGGTCATTATTTCCAGGAGAGTCCTGCTCAGGACTCAGAGACTTTAGAGATAATGCCCTGGGAGCTTAATCTGATACTGAGGCAGTCTGACACATGATTCTTCCCACCCCAGAAGAAAGAAATCTGTGCTCATGAGAACTTGGTAAAGGGGTGATTTTAAGTATAGAATCAAACTATGGAATTTCCTGAGGTGTGTAAGAGTACTCACTTTCCAAGTTGCCAGGAGAGTGTGTGTGTGTATGTGTGTGCATGCGTGTGTGTGCTTAGCACATTTACATTTTCAGCACTGTGATCCCATGGAGGGACGGGGGCATGTGCCTTCTCTAAAGTGTGAGAATTTGATCTTTAGTTCTTGGGGGATTTTCTAAAAACCTGAGTTTTTCCCCTGATGGTGCACAATGCCTAGGTTTTACAACTTCTCCTGAACATCTGTTAATTCTCATAACAACTTTCCAGGTAGTCCTGGTTTTATTCCTATTTTACAGATGAGGAGATGAAGACAGACAGAGTTAGTTCACTTTCCCATGACCCCACAAATGATAGTGATAGGTTTGCAAATCTAGGCAAATTCCAGAGCTGTGCCCTTAAGAACTAAGGATAATTCTAAGCATTGAATGGAGGAACTGTTCACTCTACCCTGCTATGAGTATACACTAAGATATCCATCTTTTTTCCAGTATAACCTAGAATATCCAAGGCACATAATGAGTGCCCCTTCTCTGAAAAATCTGAATGGACCTAAATAAAAGTCCCCTACAAAAGGAGAAACTGGCCAACAGAGAACCCTCAATTCAGTTAACTTTTGTTAACTGAATTCAGTTAACTTTTGTTTTGCTTTGTCCAATTGTACAGAGCTAAAAATCAGTGTTGTAGGCTTCACTCTTAAGTGTGAACAGACAACCACAGATTATCAAATATTTGAAATGCACAAATATAAAAGAAAGATATTAAAACTTAGAAAAGAGCAAAGTCAGTATTCCAACTTACAGAGCACTTCAAAAATGTAAGTAATATTCTGAGTAAAAACAGAAGACACTGCATCCATAAAGCAAAACCAGGGTGCTATATAAATGGTATAATCATAACAAACAATATGAAAAATAATTGCAACCCTGTAGAGAGAAAGCAAAGATGACAAATTGCTGTTCAGTCACTAAGTCATGTCTGACTCTTTTTGATCCCATGGATTGCAGCACATCAGGCTTACCTGTCCTTCACCATCTCCAGGAGTTTGTAAATTGTAAAAAGAGGACTATGTAAATTGCTAGTATCATTGGTAGTGAAAGTAAAGAGAATTAAATTAAATCTGCAATACAATGTCACAATCATTCAATAGGAGAAAAAATTAAATTCTGAGAATATTAAGTGTTGACAAAAATATGAAGTGACATAAGCTCTGGAAGAGGAAGAGTAAACACATCAATCATTTTTGAAAGCAGTATCTTACCAACTTGCAGATAAGCATATCTAATGACTAGCAATTCTACTCTTAGGCATGGTGCCAGAAAAATTCTTGAAGAAGCCTTGTGCAAGAAAGTTCATGGTGGAATTGTTTGAAATAGCAAAAGAAGAAAAACTGGAAATAAAAAAATATATATCCATTACAAGGAATGTGGATCAATAAAATGTCTGAGAAGGACTTAAAAACAGATGTCAAAAGAAGAGAAGTGAAAAGCAAAGGAGAAAAGGAAAGATATACCCATTTGAATGCAAAGTTCCAAAGAATAACAAGGAGAGATAAAAAAAAGCCTTCTTAAGTGATCAATGCAAAGAAATAGAGGAAAACAATAGAATGGGAAAGACTAGAGATCTCTTCAAGAAAATTAGAGATACCAATGGAACATTTCATGCAAAGATGGGCACAATAAAGGACAGAAATGGTAGGGACCTAACACAAGCAGAATATATTAAGAAGAAGTGGCAAGAATACACAGAAGAACTGTAGAAAAAAAGATCTTCATGACCCAGATAATCACAAAGGTGTGATCACTCACACTCACCTAGAGCCAGACATCCTAGAATGTGAAGTCAGGTGGGCCTTAGGAAGCATCACTACAAACAAAGCTAGTGGAAGTGATGGAATTCCAGTTGAGCTATTTCAAATTCTAAAAGATGATGCTGTGAAAGTGCTGCACTCAATATGCCAGCAAATTTGGAAAACTCAGACCCTTATGGCAGAAAATGAAGAGGAGCTAAAAAGCCTCTTGATGAAAGTGAAAGTGGAGAGTGAAAAAGTTGGCTTAAAGCTCAACATTCAGAAAAGTAAGATCATGGCATCTGATCCCATCACTTCATGAGAAATAGATGAGGAAACAGTGGAAACAGTGGCTGACTTTATTTTTCTGGGCTTCAGAATCACTGCAGATGGTGACTGCAGCCATGAAATTAAAAGATGCTTGCTCCTCGGAAGGAAAGTTATGACCAACCTAGATAGCATATTGAAAAGCAGAGACATTACTTTGCAAACAAAGGTCCATCTAGTCAAGGCTATGGTTTTTCCTGTGGTCATGTATGGATGTGAGAGTTGGACTGTGAGGAAAGCTGAGCACCAAAGAATTGATGCTTTTGAAGTGTGGTGTTGGAGAAGACTCTTGAGAGTCCCTTGGACTGCAAGGAGATCCAACCAGTCCCAGTTCTGGGTGTTCATTGGAGGGACTGATGTTGAAGCTGAAGCTCCAATACTCTGGAGACCTGATGCAGAGAACTGATTCATCTGAAAAGACCCTGATGGGAAAGATTGAGGGCAAGAGGAGAAGGGGACAACAGAGAATGAGATGGTTGGATGGCATCATCAACACAATGGACATGGGTTTGGGTGGACTCCAGGGAGGCCTGGCGTGCTGTTATTCATGGGGTTGGAATGAGTTGGACACGACTGAGCAACTGAACTGAACTGAACTGAAAATGTAGTATAGTCATAGAATGGGAACTATGAAAATCCATGTATCAACATGGATTAGACTCACAAACACAGTTTTGAATAAAAAATAAGTTATGTGGCAATTCTTACAGCATTTACCATTTGTATATAATGTTTAAGAATGTAAAACAATATGTAAGGGAAAATTGTAGTAAAACCATAAAAACCTACTGGGCAGTGATAAACACAAATGCAGTCCTCTAGAAAATGAAAGTGTTAGTCACTGGGTCGTGTCTGACTCTTTGTGAACACATGGATTGTAGCCCACCAGGCTCCTCTCTCCATGGAATTCTCCAGACAAGAATACCAGAGTGGATTGCCATTTCGTTCTCCAAGGGATCTCCCCTACACAAGGATCAAACCTGGTCCCCACCATTGCAGGCAGATGATTTACCAATTGAGCCACCAGGGAAGCTCCCAGAAAGGAATGTTTTTTATACTGTTTTTTATCCTCCTGGCCTTATAATTGAAAAATTATTTGCAAGGGGCTTTTACAATAGCTTTTACAGCTCTATTTGTAATGATTTTTAAAGATGAGGTGATATGTCTGACTCCTTATGTTTTTCTCTATGCCACTTTGTGTCTAACAGATTTTTTAAGTAAATAAATGATAATAAAATAATAAAAATTTAGAAATTAAAAAATACCAGACAAAATTACAAATTAAATAGAAGGATTGGAATATAAGGTAAAGACAATCTTCCAGGAAGAAGAAAAATAAAGACAATGAAAATTTTAGAACATAAAAATTAAAACTATAAAGCCTAACATATCTATGCCACTTTGTGTCTAACAGATTTTTTAAGTAAATAAATGATAATAAAATAATAAAAATTTAGAAATTAAAAAATACCAGACAAAATTACAAATTAAATAGAAGGATTGGAATATAAGGTAAAGACAATCTTCCAGGAAGAAGAAAAATAAAGACAATGAAAATTTTAGAACATAAAAATTAAAACTACAAAGCCTAACATCTAATTAATAGGAATTTGAGAAAGTAAGCAGAGGGAAATCAAGAAGGTCTCAAATAGATAATACAAAAAAAAAAAAAAAATCCCTTCTAGAACTGAAAGACATGGCTCTTCAGAGTAGGCAAGTTCAGTGAGGGTACAGAAAAAAAAAATCAATAAAAAATCCACACTAAACATTGTGATATTCAAGTACTAAAGATAAAAATAAAAATACTAAAATACACAGAAAGGAAAGATAGGCAACACAGAACAAAAGGCAAAAAAAATTGAACTTCTCAGCATCAAAACTGCTTGCTGAAACATAATTGAAAATTATCATTTTCAATTAAAATTCTGTACTGCAACTATCAATCAACTGGTGGCTCAGCTGGTAAAGAATCTGCCTGCAATGCAAGAGACCTGAGTTCAGTCCTTGGGTGGGGAAGATCCTCTGGAAAAGGGAATGGCTATCCACTCCAGTATTCTTACCTGCAGAATTCTGAGGAAAGTGGAGCCTGGAGAGCTACAGTCCATGGGGTCACAAAGAGTCAGACATGACTTAGAGATTTTCACTTCAAATAATTTAATTAAAATTCCATTAAAAAAAAAAAACTATCCATCAAATGTTAAGTTGGGTGAGAAAAAAAAATCTTAATGAGGCAGCAATCATATTAAAAAGGCAAAATAACCGAAAATTATAATACAAATATATTGACAAGGCATAGGAAATTGAACTGAGTATAAGCGAGTGAAAAAGTCGCTCAGTCATGTCTGACTCTTTGTGACCCCATGGACTTTGTAGTCCATGGAATTCTCCAGGCCAGAATATTGGAGTGTGTAGCCTTTCCTTTCTCCAGGGGGTCATCCCAACCCAGGGCTCGAACCCAGGTCTCCTGAATTGCAGGTGAATTCTTTACCAGCTGAGCCACAAAGGAAGCCCCAAAATACTGAAGTGGGTAGCCTATCCCTTCTCCAGGGGATCTTCCCGACCCAGGAATTGATCCAGGGTCTCCTGCATTGCAGGCGGATTCTTTACCAACTGAGCTATGAGGGAAGCCCGAACTGAGTATATGGGTGGATTAAATAGAGCTAAATTCTCTGCCAACATGACAGAAATCCCAATAGATAATATCTAAAATTTGTTTAAAAATCACAAAATGGGAAATGTAGGCACTTTGTTTATAAATTTGGAGGATCATAAAAAATAATGAGCTCAAAGGACTGCAAACAGTGTCCTTAGGAGTGAACTAGTGAGGGAAAAGATGGCTAAGCTTTTCATTTTGAGTTTACTAGCATTATTTCAGCTTTCCTGGTGGCTCAGATGGTAAAGCGTCTGCTTACAATGCGCGAGACCCGGGTTCAATCCAAAGTATTATTTCATTATATTATTTAATTGTATGCAGATATCACCTGTATACAAGTTAAATTAAATTAAAATTAATTAAAACAAAAATGCATATCAAGAAAGTTATGCATATACTTTTAGGAGGCTTTTCAAAGGACCTAAAACACATTCATAGACCACATCAAGGATCAAGGGGTCAATTTCAAGAAGAAAGTAAAAAGAGGTGTCAGAGGAGGCTAAAGGAGAAGGTATAGGTGGAAAGCTTGCTTTTGACCAAAAAATGAGCACAATTTCAATGGTAACATATGGAAAGGGAGGAGACTGGTTATGGATGCAGCTTAAATGGCAGAAGTTGAAGAAATCCCTATCCGAATATGATGACAGGAAATGAAAGTGAAGAATGAGGGGAAGGCGGCAACCTTACAATTAGCATTCTCCTCTCTCTTCTGAAACTGGCTTTGTGTGGAGTGCCCTTTGTTTAACACTAGAAGGAGAGTGACATCACAGGATAGGATGGTGGTGACTGAGACTTAAGCCCCTTCACGACAATCTCGGTCCAAGTCATTCTAGTTGTTCAGTTGCTAAGTCTTTTCGGACCGTTTGAGATGCTATGGGCTGCAGCATGTCAGGCTTTCCTGTCTTTTACTATCTACCAGAGTTTGCTTAAACTCATGTCCATTGAGTCAGTGATGCTATCCAACCATCTCATTCTCTGTCACCCCCTTCTCCTCCTGCCTTCAATGTTTCCCAGCATCAGGGTCTTTTCCAATGAGTCAGTTCTTCACATCCGGTGGCAAAAGTATTGGAGCTTCAATTTAAGCATCAGTCCTTCCAATGAATATTCAGGGTTGATTTCCTTTAGGATGGACTGGTTTGACCTCCTTGCTATCTTTGCTCTCCAAGACACTCTCTAGAATCTTTTCCAGCACCGTAATTCGAAAGCATCAATTCTTTGGCACTCAGCCTTCATTATGGTCCAACTCTCATATCCGTACATGACTACTGGGAAAACCATAGCTTTGGCCATAAAAGGACCTTTGTCAGCAAAGTGATGTCTCTGTTTTTTAACACACTGTCTAGGTCTGCTATCACTTTCCTTCCGAGGAGTAAGTGTCTTTTATAAACATTCAAATAATCATCCACAAGCACAGTTTATATCTTCAAGACAAGTCTCTACCCCTTTCTTCCCAAAACTATTGCCCCCAGCCTATCTTATTCAGAAATTTTGAGAATTTCATTAATTAGTATAACCAGAAGTCAAATATTTGTGATCAGGACATGAATCTGATCTTTTGAGCACTGGGAGGGATGTTAGTTCTGCCTTATGCACAGAGGCCACTCTTCCAGATCCTCCAGTAACAATCAGTTCACTTTCTGCTGCCAACAAAACAAAATTTTCAACTTGAGAAGTCTAGCTATAACTTTGTTACTTTGCTGGTCTAGGCAGCAGGAAAGGTCCCAGGGGCATGCCCCACCATGTACGGATGAAGCCCTTCTTTGCAGAAGAAGGACAGATTACCATCAGTCAAGAGACTGTGTCCCCTTGGGAAAAACCCTTGGCTTCTTAAATTTGAAAATTCTCCACTCTCCCAAATGACAGGAAGTTGAGTTCAATCTGTGACAAATCTTTATAACATTAATTGAATTAGATACGAAAATAGCTTCATGATTAACCTTTGCCACAATTCTCAGTTGAAATATTAGATGAATATAAAGTCAACTGAATGGCTTAGAAAATAAATGTAAAAATGAAGGTCTCACCATTCTTGGTTTGCCACATTGAGGGTAGAAATCACTTTCTTTTTAGATCTTTGTATCCCTCTGTGCCTTGCACGATGCCGTTAATGTTAACCATTAGGGTTGGCAACTGTCCTTCCCCGGATGGTTGAAATGCAGAAAACTCTGCAAATTGGATTTGCTGACAGAACTGGCTGATAAAAAGTGCTGGAGGAGGTGTACTTTTTGAAAGTCAGTACCATGGCTGATGGAAATGCTTAAACATAATAAAAACAGCCCTTAAAAATGTTTGAACATTAGGAAGCCAAAACAATCTGTCTACTAACTTCAGTTTCCAAAGGCAGCCATCCAATTACAGTTTTTGTACTCATTTCACAACTCTTCATCTTTCTGTCCTTGTTGTTGGGACTTTCTAAAGAAATGCTGAATTTTAATCAGCAAAATAAAAGATGAATGACTTCAACTTGAGGCCTTACAAAATTGTTTTGAACGTAAAAGGGCTAAGTGGCATTTCGAAGACAGTGAGAGAAAGAATTTAACAGGTGAATACAATTTTTTTCCAACACATTCAATCTGTAAATATTTAATAAACTCCTACCAAGTTCCAGTCACTATGTTAGGCACCAGGTGTTGTATTAGCTTCTGGGCAATAAGATAAACACTGAATCTACACTGGAAAACAGGCCAAAAGACCCATAATGAAGAGATTTAACAAACATTTATACTCAGCCATATCTTTCTTTGCAGTAGTTGTATAAACTCTAGTCATCATACTGTGATGATGTCACAGTAGCAAAAACAAGACTCTTAGATATTGATGAGTTCTTCTAGCTCTTGAAGTTCTTTTTATCTTAATCTCAGTTTCTCTAGTAGTAAATTTAAAATTGTGACATTTAACACTTTGTCAGACTGGCATTAGACTTGTTCAGCATCTAACTGCTCTGCTTTCTGATTAGGATCCACTATGCCCATCTTTAGGGCTTCCCTGGTGGCTCAGATGGTAAAGCATCTGTCTACAATGCAGGAGACCCAGGTTCGAGCCCTGGGTTGGGAAGATCCCCTGGAGAAGGAAATGGCAACCCACTCCAGGACTATTGCCTGGAAAATCCCATGGACAGAGGAGCCTGGTAGACTACAGTCCACGGGGTCGCAAAGAGTCAGACACGACTGAGCGACTTCACTACTACTACTCACTACTCACTACTCACTATGCCCATCTTTTAGGGTTTCCCCAGTGGCTCAGCTGGTAAAGAACAGACTTCCTACTACAGGAGATGCAAGAGACAAGTCTGTTCCCTGGGGCAGGCATATCCCCTCAAGAAGGAAACAGCAACCTGCTTCAGTATTCTTGCCTAGAAAATTCCATCAACACAGGAGCCTGGAGAGCTACTGTCCATGGGGTTGCAAAGAGTCGGCCATGACTGAGCACAGCACATTGCTTGATAATTTCCTGTATCCCTGCCACAACTGTTTATAGCAAGACTGAATAAAATAAAAGTGCCTCTGACAATTTCTAAAAGTAAAAATAGAATCTGGAGCCTTTTTCTTCTGTATGGACTTTTTAAAATTTTGAAGATCATTGACTGAACATTTGAGTCAAGAAGCTAGAAAAAGAGCAGCAAAGTAATCCAAAATAGAGTAGAAGAGATAAGATAAACACAATAGCATAAATAAATAAAATAGAAACATTTTTCATAAAAGAAATGTATTTGTTTTTTAAACTTGGTGGGTTTTCTGAAATATAACACAAAAAATCCTGTGATAAAATTGCACATGAATAAATAAATAAATAATGTTGGAATGAAAAAATGTGTCAAAATTCAGACACAATTGACACTTTTAAAATAATAAGATCGCTAAGAAAGACTATAGTTCAGCGCTTTATAAATCTTAAATGAAATAAAAATAATTTAAAACTATAAACAAACAAAATTGATTTAAGAAGAATTAGAAAACCCAAAGGAACCAGAAGTAAGTTGTATATAGTCAGAAACCACCTGTCAAAAGGCACTAAGTCTAGAGGATTGAGAGAAACTTTTCAACAGGGAAGAAAAAATTTCAACCTTGTACAAACCATACTAGCAAAGAGAAAAAGAGGATGATATGCAAAAGACATTTAATGCAGCAAATATATCCCTCAATATAGAGAGGAGAAAGAGAGGAAAAAGAAAGAGAGAAGGAGGAGAAGGAGGGAGTATCAAATTCAGAGTCTGATCTCTTAGTGGAACCCTGTGGGGAAGGGACAGATTAGGCCAATTGATAGTCAACAGTTATTAAGACAACAGAGAAGGTAGGAAAGAGGCATTTTTCCTCTTAGTTATGATCTGATTTCCCTTTAATTTTTTTTTTTTCTGAGAGCTCCAATAAAACGTTCAATTCTTTTTAAATAACTTTTAGCTATTGGAATTTTTTAAGTGACTATAAATACTAAGTAAAACAAATAGTACCTTATGATATCACTTACATGTGCTCAGTCACTCAGTTGTGACTGGCTCTTTGCGACCCCATGGACTGTAGCCTGCCAGGCTTCTCTGTCCCTGGGACTCTTCAGGCAAGAATACTAGAGTGGGTTGCCATGCCCTCCCCCAGGAGATCTTCCCAATCGAGGGCTCAAACCTGAGTTTTATGTCGCCTTCATTGGCAAGTGGATTCTTCACCGCCTAACTACCGGGGAAGCCTATCACTTACATATAGAATCTTAAAAAGCCCAACTCAGAAAAACACAAGCTAGAAGTAATTGTTAGGGGTATGGGAGGCAGTCAGAAACCTATGTTTCATTTCCCTGAGGCAGGGAAATGGAGAGCTACTGGTCAAAGAGTACAAACTTGCAGTTATAAGATTAACAAGGTCTAGGGATCTAATGTACAGCATGATAATTATAACTAATATAGTATCATATACCTGAATGTTCTCACCTACAAAAAAGATAATTATGAGACTCAATGGAGATGTTAGCTAATACTGTTATGGTAATCATTTTGTAATATGCAAGTATATCAAATCAATACTTTACACATCTTAAACTCATACAGTTTTGTATGTCAATTATATATCAATAAATTTGTGAGTGGTGAGTGACTGTATAAAAGAACTAACTGGATGGAGGGCCAAGAGAATTTATTTAGGTTATAAAATGCAGTGTTCTCCTCAGAAATAACGAGAATCCATCTCTCCCTTTTTGAATTGTTCTTTATATTGCTAAAGTAGAGTGGTCAAGTTCCAATGACCTTATAACAAAAGCTGTTGTTGTTGTTCAGTCACGCAGTCATTTCCAACTCTTTGTGACCCCATGGACTGCAGTACACCAGGCTTCCTGTCCTTCCCCATCTCCCCAAACTTGCTCAAACTCATGTCTGTTGAGTCAGTAATGCTATCCAACCATCTCATCCTTTGTCGTCCCCTTCACTTTCCCAGCATCAGGGTCTTTCCAATGAGTCAGCTCTTCACATCTGGCAGGTGAAATATTGGAGGTTCAGCTTCAGCATCAGTCTTTCCAATGAATATTCAGGGTTTATTTCCTTTAGGATTGACTGGTTTGATCTCTTTGCTGTCCAAGGGACTCTTAAGAGTCTTCTCCAGCACCATGGTTCGAAAGCATCAATTCTTCAGCATTCAGCCTTCTTTATGGTCCAACTCTTATAGTAATAGTAATATTACTATTCTAAATGATTTTAAAAACTACATATGAAATAGTATGTATACATGTATATTCTTATGTGTGTATATAATATAAACATAAGATGTACTTACTATTAACTTTTAAGAAAAAGTACCAATACATTATCTTGTAAGTGACCTATGTTTCTCCTACCTCTCTGTCTCCCCAACTATCTAAACTTTCTGTTTATCATATCATGCCTTTTACTATAGTTTACCATTCTCCCAGAACACTACATTGACAAAATTTTCACATCCTTAAGTTCCATATAAACTGAATATCTACCTTGCTTTTTCAATAATTATGTTTTTGAAACATAACTATATTGGTATAAATAACCATGGTTGCTCATTTTCATTGCTATAGAGTATTCCACTGTCTAAACAGTCTACGAATTATTTACACATTTTGATGTTGAGGAACATTTGGCATGTTTCCAGTTTTTAGGTGTTGGGAACAATCTGGCTATGAAAAATTATTGTATATGAAACCAGAAGTGTGTGAGTGTGAAAGTTTATCATGAGCATAGAACCAAAAGATTAAATTCTGAATTAAAAATCATGTAAATTTCATACAAAATAATACAAAATTGTCTCTGCAAACAGTTTTACCAACTCACCAGCATTCATTAGTTCCTGCTTTTTATGATTAGATGTTTTAATTTTTTGTGAACCTGATGCTCACAAAAATAAAATTGTGATGTTATTAACATTTCCCTGATAACTAAGGTTGGCAAATTCTTCATATGTTTTATTGCCATTCAGTACAGTTCAGTTCAGTTCAGTCACTCAGTTGTGTTTGACTCTTTGCGACCCCATGAATCGCAGCACGCCAGGCTTCCCTGTCCATCACCATCTCCTGGAGTTCACTCAAACTCACATCCATCGAGTCAGTGATGCCATCCAGCCATCTCATCCTCGGTCATCCCCTTTTCCTCCTGCCCTCAACCCCTCCCAGCATCAGAGTCTTTTCCAATGAGTCAACTCTTCGCATGACGTGGCCAAAGTACTGGAGTTTCAGCTTTAGCATCAGTCCTTCCAAAGAACACCCAGGGCTGATCTCCTCTAGGATGGACTGGATGGATCTCCTTGCAGTCCAAGGGACTCTCAAGAGTCTTCTCCAACACCACAGTTCAAAAGCATCACTTCTTCGGCACTTAGCTTTCTTCACAGTCTAACTCTCATATCCATACATGACCACTGGAAAAACCATAGCCTTGACTAGACGGACCTTTGTTGGCAAAGTAATGTCTCTGCTTTTGAATATGCTTTCCAGGTTGGTCACAACTTTTCTTCCAAGGAGTAAGCGTCTTTTAATTTCATGGCTGCAGTCACCATCTGCAGTGATTTTGGAGCCCAAAAAAATAATGTCTGACACTGTTTCCCCATCTATTTCCCATGAAGTGATGGGACCAGATGCCATAAAAGATGTCAAAACATAGGTTAGAAGAACTTCTCTGGAAAGAAATCTGTAGGAGTGTGCAGCCTCTCCTCGGTGCTCTGCCAATCTAGGGCATGTTCAACCCACACTTTAGCACAAGTCTCCAGCCTCCAGCTAAGATTCAGGGTGTTCCTCCAAACTGAGACTTCTTCAGAAACCCTAATTGTCCCTCCAATAAAACCTTCTCAAAATACAGCAGACCTCACAAGCCAACCGCAAGAGCTACTGCAAAAACCAACCAGCTAAGAGAAGCCTTTCTGAAGGTACTTCGTGACCCTGTGTGTGTTTTTTGCCCTTTATTCTATCAATATGGTGCAATGCATTCATTGATCATCACATGTAAAACTAGCCTTGTTTTGTTGTTGTTGTTGTTGTTGTTGTTTAGTAGCTAAATTGTGTCCGACTCTTTGCAACCCCACGAACTGTAGACCATCAGACTCCTCTGTCCATGGAATTTTCTAGGCAAGAATACTGGAGTGGGTTGCCATTTCCTTCTCCAGGGCATCTTCCTGACCCAGGGATTGAACCCCTGTCTCTTGTGTCTCCTACATTGGCAGGCAGATCCTTTACCACTAGCGCCATCTGGACAACAAACAAAAAAAAAAAAAAAAAATCGAGTAGGCCATGGTGCCATCAGTGCCTGAAAGATGGACTGCACTTTCTGCCATGGCCCCATGATCATGCACAAGAAGACTGTATGAAGAGGCAGGCAGATCTAATAGACAAAACTTGAGCTTGTGCCTATATAAAGCCTACCTTTCTGCCTGTTTAAACTCTTATTTACTAGTATTTTATTCTCAAAAGCATTTATGCTTCTCTTCTTCTATTTTTTAAAAAACAAATTTTCCTAAAGCTGAAAACATTGGCATTAAGAAAAGCAAGACCTCCAAAAGAAAAGGAAAAAAAAATATATTCACTCCAGTCATCCATGATGAAGTTCCTGTTACTACCACATTCTCTTGAGTGATCTAGGCAGATCATTTAACCACACTTAGAAGGTGAGGAATAGCTCATTATTATTCTAATCTTGTCATTCATTAACAGAAATAATGTTGCGAAATTTAAATTCTGTGGGTTGCAGACTGCAGGCATGCATACACAGTTGCTTCTGTCGTGTCAAACTCTCTGTGACCCCATGGACAATAACGTATTAAGCACCTCTGTCCATGGGACTATCCTGGCAAGAATACTGGAGTGGGTTGTCATGCCCTCCTCCAAGGAATCTTCCAGACCCAAAGAATGAAAGTGTCTCTTGTGTCTCCTGCATTGCAGGTGGATTCTTTACCTCTGAGCCAACAGGGAAACCAGGGTTGCAGATTACTATATGCTTTTTCTGGTAATTTCCCAGATACAGCAGCAACAGTTTACATCAGAGAAAAAGAGATGATAGGCTTTAAAAAGAAGAGGATGGGAAGAGTGGGAGGGAGGCTCAAAAGGGAGAAGATATATATGTACTTATGGTGATTTGCATTGTTGCATGCAGAAATCAATGCAATATTATAAACAGATTATCCTCCAGTTAAAAATGAAAACATTGTGTGTGCAACTCATGCAGCTCAATTCCAGAAAAATAAATGACCCAATCAAAAAATGGGCCAAAGAACTAAACATACATTTCTCCAAAGAAGACATACGGATGGCTAACAAACACATGAAAAGATGCTCAACATCACTCATTATCAGAGAAATGCAAATCAAGACCACAATGAGGTACCATTTCACACCAGTCAGAATGGCTGATGTCAATGTATGGCAAAACCATTATGGTATTGTAAAGTAAAATAAAATAAAAATTAAAAAAAAAATAAAAAATAAAAAGTTTTTTTTAAAAGGAAAAAAAAATGAAAACATTGTTCATGAGGGAGAGGACATAAGTATACCTATGGTTGATTCATGTTGATATTTGGCAGAAAAACAACAAAATTCTGTAATTATCCTTCAATTAAAAAATAACTAAATTTTTAAAAGAAAAAACTAAAACAAAAAGCAAAAATATTAAATTAGTATGCTAATATGGCAAATGCTGCTGCTGCTAAGTCACTTCAATTGTGTCCGACTCTGTGCGACCCCATAGACGGCAGCCCACTAGGCTCCTCTGTCCCTGGGATTCTCCAGGCAAGAATACTGGAGTGAGTTGCCATTTCCTTCTCCAATGCATGAAAGTGGAAAGTGAAATAGCTCAGTCATGCCCGACTCTTAGCAACCTCATGGACTGCAGCCTACTAGGCTCCTCCATCCATGGGATTTTCCAGGCAAGAGTACTGGAGTGGGTTGCCGTTGTCTTCTCCAATATGACAAATAAGTATTTGTTTATTTGTTTTAATTAAATTTAAAGCAAATCACTGTTTAGTTTCAGGGGGAAAAAACATATGTTTTACATAGATGCTTTAGAACATGATGGATCATCATTTGGGTCTTTGTCATTGGTAATGCTACTTACTTTTAGATAATTCTTTTTAAACACAGACTAATTATTTTGATTAACAAATGAATTTCATAAAGAACCCCTAATTACAAAAATAAAATGAACATCACTATCTCAAAGGGAAAAAAGTTGATGAAAACTAAAGTTTAGTAAACACCAGCTATGTTTCATGAGTCAATGGTTTACTTGCATTATTGAAGGTAATAAATACTCATATAACCTTGTAAATGAGATGTAAGAAAATCTCATTTTAGCAGAAAACAAAACTAATGCTCAGAGAGATGAAGAACCTCCCAATATCAATGACAGTGATTTTCTTTCCACCATGATACTAGCTCTATCACTAAAGATCATCCTTTCCATGTTTCCTTCTACAGGAAATTCTTAATACATTACAGCTAGTGTTTGCAAGACGAATTGAGACTGTTATGGTAAAGATGCTAAAATCCAAATTTTTCTTTTTATAAGAAATTCTTTATGAGGAGAAAACAAATTCAGTTTCTCTTCTAGTTAATATCACTGTAGACAGGAATCAGAGCAAAATAAATTAAGATGTGAAGACATCTTTGATCAGATATTTTGCATTTTTTTTATTCCTAAGTTTTGATCAAGCCTTAGATGCTCAACTTTGGAGTAATGGCCTCAGGCAATTAATTTAGTCAATTATAAATGATAGAATTACATATTTAATAATAAATGCTTTCTAAAGTATACAAAACTCAGATAAATGAGATAATAGAGCAATAAGTAGGATAAGGCTATATCGAACATACTACATACATAGTTCTAGCCTTATATAAGAATGTATGGGATTCTAATCTTACTCTGAATTCTTTTTTTTTTTAATTTGTTTGATTATTCATTTGTTTTTGGTTGTCCTGGGTCTTCGCTTTGCACTAGCTTTCTCTAGCTGCGGTGCTTGGGCTTCTCATTGAGGTGGCTTCTCTGGTTGCAGAGCACAGGCTCTACGGCACAGGCTCAGTAGTTGTGGCTCATGGGCTTTAGTTGTTCCACGGCTTGTGAAATCTTCCCAGACTAGAGATAGAACCCGTATTCCTTACACTGGCAGGCAGATTCTTAGCCACTGTACCACCAAGAAAGTCCTTTACTTTGTAATTCTTGTTTTATTGTTACCCAAAAAGACAGAAATTGAAGAATATGTTTATCAAGGTGAAAGAATTCAGAAACCATCTTTGAAGAAGCTGAGGATAAACTTGGGAATATTACATAGTTTTTATAACAATTGATTTGCAAAGTTTGCTTTGCAGCCTTTCTTTCCTAGAGTTAATTTCCAGTATAAATGTAAGTGATATGAGTGTTCCAGGTAGGCTATTGGAATCCATTTCCTCAGAAATTGCAGTTGTAACTTTAATTACATGAAGATCTTTCTCATTGTTTTGATATTTGGACCTATGTTTTAATGTTTTTGTTCCTTATGTAAGATTTTCATTTATCAGTTTCTGGAAATAAGGATCTCTAGAGGATTTGCTGCCAGAACTTCTGAGAACTGGATGGTGCCTTTGCACAAATTTGATACAAGGTTGAAGAGCTCATTAGAATCTTATTTTTTTTAGATAAAAACTCTATACTTTGGACTTGCCTGTTGGGCCAGGGATTAAGAATCTGCCTACTAATGCAGCAGGCAGGGATTCAATCCCTGATCCAGGAAGATCCCAGATGCTGCAGGGAAACTAAGCCCATACACCACAGCTCCTGAGCCTGAGCTCTAGAGCCAGGGAACCATAACTATTGAGCCCACGCACCCTAGACCCTGTGTGCCCTAGAGCCTATCTCTACAACAACAGATGCCACCGCAATGAGAAACTTACACACCATAAATAGAGAGTAGCCCCCGTTCGCTGCAACTATAGAAAAGCCCTCGCACAGCAATGAAGACCCAGAGCAGCCATAAATAAAAAATATTCAATTTTTTTAAAAACTCTGTATACTTTGATATTTCACACACTAAGTCTACAGCCTTCCATGTGAGTAGTTAGGTATCTAAATATAGACTCTGTATAGAATAAATCAGAAACCATGTTAATTAAATCTTAAATAACCGAAGATTTATGGCTTACTGTTCAGTATTTACCTTAATCCACAATTAGAAATGAAAACAAAATCCTGGACAGATACATCATAATGACCATCAAGAAAAGTCGGCGATTGGCTAGTCTCATGTTCTTCCACAGTGGAGCCTATACCAAGATTTATATGCACATGGGTCTGCCCGCAAGGCCCCAAAATAGAAAAGGCAAGCTAACATTAGAGGTCAAGTCAGTTCAATTGCTCAGTCATGTCTAACTCTTTGCGACCCCATGGACTGCAGCACACCAGGCTTCCCTATCTATCACGAACTCCTGGAGCTTGCTCAAACTCACGGCCATCAAGCTGATGATAGCATCCAACCATCTCATCCTCTGTCATCCCCTTCTCCTTCTGCCTTCAATCTTTCCCAGCATCAGGATCTAGTGGAGGTAATACACATAATAAAAGTAATCAAAGTGAACAACCTAATCAACTCATAACTGTCGTGCTTTTCTTACGTACAGAATATGTGTAATGATAAAACAGATTTTTTAGCTGTAAGAAACTTGGTAAGTAAAAATGGATATTGCCCTCTTCTAGCTTGGGAACGTGTGTACTTATTTCAGTGATACTTCTACAGCACAAAGAACTCTGATTTTCAAACTGCTTTCAGGCATGATTGTGCAGACTTTCACACACACACACACACACACCCCTAAGCTATTTCTTATTATGTTATCTCTCTTTTGTCCAAACAGATTATTAGCCAGCTTGAAACCAAGAACCATGTCCAACATAAGTTTCTAAAAGTCTAATCCATTGTCAGAAAATAAAAATCTACCGTTATTTCAAGTGTTTTAGGATGATTCAAAAAAAAAAAAAAAACTCAAAAGTGTTTTTCAGTTTTGGAAACCAATTTTTGATCATAGGGGTAAGCCTCCCAATGCCCTATATTAGAAGAATGTTTACTTACATTCAGAGGTTCTGGCAAGTTTGTGAATTTTTTTTTTAATCAATTATAAGGCATACATGTTAAGAGCCGATAAAGTCTACCATATCTTCGTAATGGAGTGGGATGTGGAACAGTTCTGAGAATCTTTTCTATGCTGGAATAGGACCACTGCCAGTGGCTAAGATGAGATCCACTATTATTATATTTTTTTAAGAATTTTTTGATGTGGACCATTTCTAAAGTCTCTATCAAATTTGTTACAATTTCTGTTTTGGATTTTTGGCCCTAAGGCATGTGGGATCTTAGCTCCTCAAACAGGGATCAAAACCCTACCGCCTACATTGGAAGGTGAAGTCTGAACCACTGGACCACCAGGGAAATCCCTGAGATTCACTATGATTTTTAAACACAAGCATTTCTAAGCATAGGTGGGTAGTAAAAGGAAGAAGGGGATTGCAGTGATCAAAGGAGATTTGTATGCATAGCTATTGTGTCATTCAACTAAAGGGTGTATTGAACTCTGCAAATCTGGTTCATTGCACTGTGTATAGAGAAGAAACCAAGATGGTGAGATTTCATCATGTTCATATCCTTAATCACTACTGCCAGCTTACAGAACATTATAGAAGAGGTTGAAGCACAAAATTTTAGCTTATGTTAATTCAATCAGATGACGTTCTGAAATTTCAAAAGACTCACTATAGCACATCCTTTCTTAAATCAAGAACCCTTTGGTCTCCAACACTTTGGAAATAAAGGCCCTTGAAGACTCACCAGGTCAGCCCCTCCAGGAGCTCATGCAGTTGCCCTGAAGCATCCAAACAGCATACATTTACCATATTAAACTACCCTGAGCTCAACAGGGAGTCCTGGATGTGAAGCACTGAAGGTATATCTCACAACTTTAGAAGAGGTTGTCGCCCCAAGCAAATACTTGTTGAACAAGTCACTGTGAATCAGGCTTTAATTTGCTATGGAAAACCCCAACAACACATCTCAGGATGTGCCCAAATTTTTAAGCATCTGTCCTATTAGTATGGCTCAGTTTCAAGAGAAATTCATTTTTCTGGGGGAAAAAACCTCTGCCCATGTGTCAGTCAAAACTCATTATTTTGCAAGTGATAGAAGATGAGGGGAAAGTCTGAGAAAGAAGAATCCATTCTCCCTCAGCTTTCAAGGAAAAATCTTGGACTTGACTGCAGTTGGACTGTTGCACACCCAGCCCGTGCCAGTCACTGTGGCAAGGAAAGTATCTTGTGCTTTAAACGATCAGGGCCCTCCCCTGAAGCTAAGTTATTGGTGGTAACAGTCCCTTGATGTGAATGAAAAGGAGACCAAGGTATAAATAATAAGGCAATAAAGAAGCATTCCACTAATCAAGAAAATGTTTATCTCTTGTAATGTCTTCTCCTGCAAGGCTATCTTCTAACCAATGCTTAGGATACCTGAGTTTCTTGAAAGTATCTTTGCTTTCATGAAACTGCTGAGTTAAAAACTAAGAGTCATAATCTGAGACTTCAACTTGGAATTAGGATGGAGATCAGTGTTATGTGAATATATAGTCCACCTCTCAAGAACTATTTAATACCCACAGTCTTAGTTTCCTCAGCAATAATCAGCCGACAAACAAACCTGAAAGTCTCCATAAATGAAGCTGATACATTTCTAGATAAGATATGAAAGTGAAAGTCGCTCAGTCGTGTCTGACTCTTTGTGACCCCATGTACTATAGAGTCCATGGAATTCCCCAGGCCAGAATACTGGAGTGGGTACCCTTTCCCTTCTCCAGGGGTACTTCCCAAACCAGGGATCGAACCTTGGTCTCCCTCATTGCAGGCAGATTATTTGCCAACTAAGCCACAAGGGAAGCCTTTTTCTAGACCTGTTAGAAAATCTCACCTCTTTTTTAGTTAACAGACTATATCTCACTACCATTCTCAGTACATATCTCTGGGACTAGGACACACATTCATCTCATGGCTCTCAATGAGAATACTCCCGGATTTTAGGAAGTTCTCAGGATCTCTACTACTTAGGGAGCATCATGAAAGAGAGATACTATCGATAGGAAAGATTTAGACTCAATATTTTTTTTCTTTTTTTTTTTTTGGCCATGTTGCAAGGCATGTGAGATCTTGGTTCCAAACCAGAGATTGAACTGATGCCCCCTGCAGTGGAAGTATGGAGTCTTAACCACTGGACCACCAGGGAAATCCCCAAACTCAATCTTAAAAGACATGCTTGTGGTAAAGGATTCTACAGTCTGCTTCATTTGGGAAAATTTGCTGAGGAAATTGGTAGATTCTTCTTTGCTGAGATGCTAAAATCTAGATGGGGTGACTTGAGCATATTTGACCAATTCTGAGCCCAAAAGAAAGAGTAGGAGAGAAAGGATCTGAAGAGTGGGGTCTCTGGCTATTATTATTTTATTGGGAAGAATGAATCCAGATACCCACCATTCAGAAGATCCCATCCATATCCTTGCTGCTGCTGCTGCTAAGTCTCTTCAGTCATGTCTGACTCTGTGCGACCCCATAGACAGCAGCCCACCGGGCTCTCCTGTCCCTGGGATTCTCCAGGCAAGAACACTGGAGTGGGTTGCCATTTCCTTCTCCAATCCATATTCTTGGGTTAGCATAGTAAGAAACAACGAATCTAAGGAATAAAGAGGTGGTGGCGTCATAGATCTCATTTAGTAAAACCATCTCCCTCTGTAGCTCATCTACAGAATAAATTTGAAGGTATAGAGATTACCTCTGCCTATCAGAAAGTGTCTACATTTTCCTCCAAGAAAGGTTTCCAATAAGTTCTTTAAAAGCTTCTTTAGTCTACTCTTGTGCAGTTTGTGAGCTCATACTATAGACTCTCAGAAGATTGGAGGAACAAGACATTAAGATACTGTCATCAGTTTCAAACTAGCTGTTCCACTAAACACATTCTAACAGGAAAAACTAACCTAAGTCTGGTTGAATGGTGGATCAAAAGCCCATTTACATGGTCAGGATGCTTGTCTAGGTCAGTATCTAAATCCTCAAGAATAAGATTTAACCATGTTTGGTTAAGTTTGAATAGCAAAGGATCCAAATACCATTATGTAGCAATATAAATATGCAGTGACATCTTAGAACATCAAAGCCAGGCATTCGGAGATGACGTAAAAGAATAAAAAAGGATTTTCAGGCCTTGATAGTCTGCTGATTTTCTGTGCATGACATTCTCCATAATTTGAATTTTCAAGGTTTCCTCATCAAGCAAATAACCTCATAATATATCAGAAATTTATATATATATATATGTGTGTGTGTGTGTGAATATATATATATATACACATATACATATGTATTAGGTATAAATAAATCACATTTCTCATAGTTACATAGAGAAGAAATTCCTTTATCAGTTTTCTTTAGGCTAAATTAATACTCCATTTCCCTACTAGTTTTCAAAGACCAGCGTGTGTACAGTGGCTGTTGGGAAGAACACTGGTAGAGCAGTCAGGATTTCAGGATTCCGGTTCTGTTTCAGTTCTGCACTGGCCAGTCCTGCAGTAGCTCCAAAGTGGAATAATGAAGAGCCATCTCAGTCCCTTGGCTCCAGGGGGGCTGGCTCCATCTCTGTTGCCACTTCATCTAAGCCCAGTTCCTCCCTCTGCCCAGTTCTGCTGGCCTAACCCTCTCACAGATGTTGTCTCAGAACAAGTGTTAGTCCTGACTCTTCGCAACCCCAGGGACTGTAGCCCTCCAGGCTTCTCTGTCCATGGCATTCTCCAGGCAAGAATACTGGAGTGGGTTGCCATTTCATACTCCAGGAGATCTTGCCCACCCAGGGATCAAACCCGGGTCTCACACATTGCAGGCAGATTCTTTACCATTCAGAATCCATTTCCTTGGAAACTCAACTAGAGGCACCATCCAAAGCAGGCTGGTGGCCTTCTAAAGAACTGGATTCTCGAGGATAATATAATTCCATGGACAGCTTCATATATAAAAAGTGGCAATGTGCTTCATATAGAAGTTCATTTGAAAGCCAGAAAAGAATCAGAAAATGTATCATATCCAGGATCTAGAAAGATCTCAGCACATAATAAGTGCTCAGTAAATATACTAATTGTGGAATTGAATCAATACTGCTTTTACCAAATCAATGGGTTAAATAGAAAATAAGCTGAGGTTAAAACCAGAGGGCCTTGGCCAGAGGCTTTTAACTTCCCTCCAAGTGCTCCTCAATCCCTCCCTCCCTCCCTCAGGAGACTAGGTCAGAACACGAGCTTAAATCATAATTTTACCCTGAGGCCAACGCCCTCTGCTTCTAGAACAACTGTACCACCAATTTGGGAACCACTGCTGACTCCAGAAGGAGCTTTTTGTCAGAAAATAAAATAATTTAAAGGAAGCATTCTGTTTTCCCAAATAAAATACTAGATCTTTCTAAATGAATTTGTTTAGAGATTTAGAAGAGAAGACAAAGGGGAGGGAAAAGGCAGATAAGGGTTCTGGTGGTGTGTGTCTCTTCTTTTTTATTATTTGGTTTGGACAGGAAATGCGTGCATCTCATGATTGGAAGCAGCTGTGGGATGTGACATCTGGGACAAGAATCGAACAGAAGTTTCTGGAGATGCAGCCCTTGAGGCAGGTCCCTTAGCTCTTCACTGCTCCATTCTAAACCTCCCCATCACATGCAGCATTGCCTTTCCCTCCCATATTTCTGGCTCCTTCCTCTGAGTAGCAGAGATTATGTGTGAGCAGTATAATTGTGCAGGAGACAAATTTCACTTGGGAAAGTTTCCAGAAGAGAAGAATCTGGCTAAAGGGATGACACAGGCTCAGATGGACCCAAACTGGGTAGGAGTTGACCAGGAAGGGATTTTTCAGACTCCTGTCAGCATAGGGCAAAAATCCTATAGCTACAGTGCACACTTGCAGGAGTACCACACCACATCAGTCAGGATGGCCAGCTAAAGTCAGCATCAGTCAGTTGGAGCAGGGAACAGCTACCCACTCCAGTATTCTGGCCTGGAGAATTCCATGGACAGAGGAATCTGATGGGCTACAGTCCATGTGGTTGCAAAGAGTCGGACACAACTGAGCGACTTTCACTTCAGTTAGGACAAGCCTAGTCATGCTGTGGTAACAAATGACTCCAAAAATCTCAAGAATGTGCTCTTCTCACGATCGCTGGTCACCGGCTGTCAGTCTCCCATTTGCTCTACTCTGCCCTCACTCCTGGCTATAAAGGGAAGGAGCAGCCCATAGTGAGGACATCCTTGGGCTCACAAAAGAGGGAAGACAGAAAGTGTTGGCTGAGGGCCGAGAGCTGGCACGTGAACCTTCCATGTGAAAGTGTTGCATGTCACTTTTGTCCATTTCATTGGTCAAAACAAATTATGTGATGACATCTGAGCTCAACAAGATGGGGAAAATTAACCCTCCCCTTCCACAGGCAGGGGTACCAAAGGTCACATGGTCAAGCTACTCAAATAATAAGTGGCAGAATGGAGATTCTATAAAATTTATATCAGACCTCTTTCTACCAGTGTCCTCTCCTCAGCCTAACACAGTGCCTGGCACCAAGCAGTCATCCAATAAATATTTTTCTGAATGAATTAAATGAATAAAAAAGTGAATGAATTACTAGATAACCATGGAGATGAAATTCTGCCCAGGTTTTATTTTAGCAATGTTAATTAACAGAAAAGACCTATTGGCTTTCATTGAGAAAGATCTTTTACAAAGTAACCCTCTAAGTGTCACCTTTCACAGCTCTCATGAGGACAAGTCATCTCTGGCAAAGCTGTCAACACAAATAAGCCAGAGAAACTGTCAACACTCAAACTCTCCATTTTTATATTTAAAAAGAGGCACCAGGGAGGCTGGCCAGCTTACATTCTGAACCAGAGCCAAAGTGCTATCGCAGTAGCGTGCATCAAGACTTTGTGTACTTTTCCATTGTGAGAGATTGAGCTACTGGGTAATATTTCCAGCCTGGCCTTCTTGTGACAGCTTGAACCAGAGTTTAACAATTTGTAAGAAAAATCTTAAGTTGCATGCCCAATGTATACTACTCTCCTCAACTGACTGAGAACAAGGCTCTTATCTCACTACAATACTGAGTAAAATGAAAACAAGATTCTACTAAGATAATTTGTCCAGACGGCTTTTCAGTGAAAATACCTAAAATACAAAGGCAACTGAGAGTCATTTTTTTCAGCTCATTCTGAAATGACTTCTTTATTTGGGCAATTTCAACTCATGAAGACAGATTTAAAGCTTTTTTTAAAAATTGGATGGAAAAAAGTACTCTTTTATTTCTATGTGAATATCTCCCCTTTTCTGAAATGAAAGGATGACGAGAAACCTACTGAAATATTTTGTATACTACTATAGTCTGTGCAGAGGAGAAGGCAATGGCACCCCACTCCAGTACTCTTGCCTGGAAAATCCTAGGGATGGAGGAGCCTGGTAGGCTGCAGTCCATGGGGTCACTAAGAGTCGGACATGACTGAGTGACTTCACTTTCACCTTTCACTTTCATGCACTGGAGAAAGAAATGGCAACTCACTCCAGTGTTCTTGCTGGACAATCCCAGGGATGGGGAAGCCTGGTGGGCTGCCGTCTATGGGGTCGTACAGAGTCGGACACGACTGAAGTGGCTTAACAGCTTAGCAGCATAGTCTCTGCAGTATGCAACAAAGTGGATAGAAATTTATTGCAGCAAGGGAATCAGCTTTCTACAACTCTGAAAATGAATAGCCCAGTGATTTTTACTTAAGCATATGAAATTAATTTTGCTCTCATTAAAATTTTATATATGTTATGGGTAAATATTATAAGCTTCTAAACTGAGAAGCTTAGGTCTGTGTTCTGTATGTTATACATTGGATCGCGAGTGCAGCCCTAATGTAATAGATAATTAGTGCAAATTCATCAGCCGTAATGGCCCCACCAGAGATGGAAAGTTGGCAAATGTGTACCAACTTTAGTCTATTCTTAAGGCTCATTATTTATTCATTTAACATCTTCTTCCAGGATTTAAAGGTGTTAACAAATAAAGAAATGTTTCAGCTTCACAAACTTGCCTTTCTCATTAGGAGCCAGGGCCACTAAATCTCCTTTAGGGAAGCAAATATCGAAGGTTCACCTTCCCAGTGCTACTTATCTGTGTAGAGAGAGAAACACAATTCATGAGTGGATAACTGCACTCAGCATCAGAGACCTAATCTAGGTCTTTGGCCAGTCTATGGTTAGTGTGTGAATAATGAGCTATTATGTATTCAACATTTGGTTTGGTTCTCAGCCATGTGCCAATATTAACAACAAAGCAGGAACACTTACTGTGCCTCTTCTACCTGCCTCTCCAGTGTTCCCAGCATTTGGTGTGTGTGTGTGTCCTCAGTTCTGTTTGACTATGTGCGACCCCACGGACTGTAGCCCACTAGGCTCTTCTGTCTATGGAATTTTCCAGACCAGAATACTGGAATGGCTTGCCATTTCATACTCTAGGGGATCTTCTCGACCCAGGGATTGAACGCACATCTCTTGCATCTCCTACATTAGCAGGTGAGTTATTTATCACTGAGGGGCTACCTGAGAAGCCCCTAAAATAATGGGCCATGGAATAGAAATTGAATCAGATGTTTAAGTACATCCCAGAAATTGTGTTGTTGTTCAGTCACCAAGTCATGTCCAGCTCTTTGTGACCCCATGGACTGCAACATGCCAGGCTTCCCTATTCTTCACCAACTCCTGGAGTTTGCCCAAGCATGCCATTGAATTGGTGATGCCACCCAACCATCTCATCCTCTGTCACCATTTTCTCCTTTTGCTTTCAATCCTTCCCAGCATCACGGTCTTTGCCAATGAGTCACTTGTTCACAGAGCTTTACATGTACAAGTACATCATGCAACATGCCAGGCTGGATGAAACACAAGCTGGAATCAAGATTGCTGGGAGAAATATCAGTAACCTCAGATATGAAGATGACACCACCTTTATGGCAGAAAGTGAAGAGAAACTAAAGAGTTTCTTGATGAAAGTGAAAGAGGAGAGTGAAAAAGCTGGCTCAATATTCAAAAAACTAAATCATAGCATCCAGTCCCATCATTTGATGACAAATAGATGGGGAAACAATGGAAACAGTGACAGACTTTATTTTCTTGGGTTCCAAAGTCACTGTAGATAGTGACTGCAGCCATGAAATTAAAAGATGCATGCTCCTTTGAAGAAAAACTATGACCAACCTAGACAGCATATAAAAAGCAGAGATATTACTTCACCAGCAAAGGTCTGTGTAGTCAAAGCTGTGGTTTTTCCAGTACTCAAGTATGGATGTAAGAGTTGGACTATAAAGAGGGCTGAGTGCCAAAGAATTGATGCTTTTGAACTGTGGTGTTGGAAAAGACTCTTGAGAATCCCTTGGACTGCAAGGAGATCCAACCAGTCAATCCTAAAGGAAATCAGACCTGAATATTCACTGGAAGGACTGAAGCTGAAACTCCAATACTTTGGCCACGTGATGTGAAGAACTGACTTATTGGAAAAAACCCTGATGCTGGGCAAGATTGAAGGCAGGAGGAGAAGGAGACAACAGAGGATGAGACAGTTGAATGGCATCACCAACTCGATGGACATGAATTTGAGCAAGCTCCAAGAGTTGGTGATGAACAGGGAAACCTGGGTTGCTGCAGTCCATGGGTTCTCAAAGAGTTGGACACTAGTGAATGACTGAACTGAATTGAACTGACTGAGGCAGCAAAATTTTCAGCCCTGTGAACTCAAATGGCAATAATCTTGACCTCTAATTCTGCCTATTAATGGCTTTAGGATGCCATCTTAAAGATGTGGATGGAATTTCCCCTCAGCATGTCTAAACCATACCTACCAACTGCTAGACATTGTCATCCTACAGGGACAGTAGACAAGAGCTGGCTTCCATGAACCCTGAGGAGTTAAGAGAGAACAGCAGGATTATGCATTGGACTTATTTGTCTGAACTTGAGTCCTGCACCAACTCTCTCAGAATAAATAAAATTGAGAAAATTTTACCTGTATACACATCCATGGCAGCGTAATAGGATTTAGATGACTTTATCTCATTAACTTTGCAAGGGAACCCTGGCAAAGTATGAAATCCAAGCATCGTGCCAGGCTGACTGAAAACAGTTGTCTGTATTTAAGTCATTGCACCTGCCCTACACTTCAAAAACATAGGTCAGAGCTGCTTCCCCCAAATATATCCTAAAATTTCTAACTTAGTTGATACGCACACAGAGGCACGCACACACAGTCTGGTAGCAAGAGGTTCTCCTTTTGAAGTTGTCTGTGCATAGTGAGTTCCAAGTTTTTATTTAGGTTGCAAATGTATTTGGAGTGGGGCTGATGGAAATTCCAATGGGGCTGAAGCCTTTCCAAGCCTTACCTTTGCTCCAACACTTTCAGATACACATCTGAAATGAACAAGAACATAAATGGCTGGGTAACAGTTCAACATACTCTACAAGCTCTATGATATTGTGGGAAGCTTCCTCGTCTGTAACTTTCCTTTTTCTGTTTTGGCAGAAGTAAAAGGACAAAGAGGAGAAGCATGAATAGAGAATCTCCTAAGAATGTTATGAAGAAATCCCCAAATTCTTAAGTTGTTTAAATGTTGTGAAACTGACTGTTCAGAAATTAAATCTTTTTTGAGCATTTCTCAGAACAAATAGACTTTCAGAGAATCAAGAGATTGTCACTTCCCATCTTCAAAAGCATTGTGTGCCACTAATGTATTTTCCTGTAGGGGAAACTATCCCAAGGAAAAAAGGTCATGAGTTTATGCCATCGTAGACCTAGACATAACTGAATTGATTTCCTGAGAATGAAAAACAATTCATCCATCTTATCAGCAACAGAATTTGTGAATGAATCACGCAAGTGTCTCAGGATGAGGCTTGAGAGATTAATACTATCTGAGAAAGGGTTAATGCAAACACCATCTATTTTTATAGCTGTCCTGAAATAACCCTGTGAGAAATTTGTGAACCTGGTGCAGGTCACTGAGTGAAGAAAGTCAAAGGCAGCTCCCCTCACAAGAACAATCTTGGCTACTTAGCAGCAAGAAAAAGATCTGGTGACAAGACTCTTCAATGAGGAAACCGCCTGAGCTTGCCAATTACCAGAAAGTCATCAGGGGAGGGCTTACTATTCAGGGAATCCAGTTGGCAGAGTCGATATGAACATATTTGCAGGTGATTTACTATATATACATTGTTCAAAGGTTTTGACTCTGTTCTTTGACAAGGGAAGAATCCACAGAGCTGGAAGGTGGACAACGGACTTCTACATTCAACTTTAAAAGTTTCAGTGTTGTGGGTATTATCTCATGGAAGTCTTCATTTATTTTTCAGAAAGTGTTGCATACCAATAATGAGCTTCCCAGGTAGCGCTAATGGTAAAGAACTCACCTGCCAATGTAGGAGATGCAAGGGACAGGGGATTCGATCCCTGGGTCAGGAAGATCCCCTGGAGGTGGAAATAGCAACCCACTCCAGTATTCTTGCCTGGAGAATCCCATGGACAGAGGAACTTGGAAGGCTGCAGTCCCTGGGGTCGCTAAGAGTCTGACACGACTGAAGTGACTTAGCACACACGTAACGATAATACTACATCACTGATATAAGACCACTCTTTACCTACTCTTTGGAGACTCAATTCAGGGATCACTTGCTTTAAAAGTTCTTCTGATAGCCCTTCCCTGCCTGGCATCACGGTTTCCATGTTTCCCTCCCAGCAGTCCATACTTACCCTCCCAGCAGCCCATGTTAACTCAGGCTTTCCTGAATCACAGACCTCACCATAGTGTAGAGAAATTTCCTGCTTAGAAATATTTTTCCACAGTGGACTAGAAGTTTCTGCAGGCTGGGGTCTGTGTCTCCTCCTTCCTGTGTCTCCAGGCAGAGCTCTGTATCTGGCACAAAGCAGGTTCTCTGTAACTATTAGCTGAACTCAAATGAATTCAGACCCTTGGGGATGGGATTTCCCAGCACAGTAAATGGGCTATTTTAAGTCCCCTTCCTATGTGAAATAAAAGGGGGCTTTCACAGCCATTAAATCTCCTATGGGCCATTTCTCAAAACTAAAATATTTTTATATGTATTTTCAGCTAACTAACCCCTGGCATTTTCCGGTGTTCAGCCAGGGCTGATCTGCATGCTGGGACCCATTTCCTTCTTTTCAAGTATCTTGATACTTGTTTTTTTTTTTTTTTTTTTTTAATCTCCATGGTGTTTTTCCTTCTACAAATTATGTTTCCCTTCGGACCTCTTTCCTCTGGCCCATGAAAGTAAAATTTGCTTAGCATTCTTGATGCTTAAGGAAAAAATAGAGGGATATTCTCCATGATTTAAATAAAGATCATTCATATGGTTACTATCTACCATTGCACTATCCTACTAAAATTCGATAGGAAAAAAATGTTGGCAACCTATTTATAAAAGATAGGCTATTTTGATCTCATCTATTTATGAAAAATCCACAATTTTATTGAAATGTCAACAATGAGTTAAAGAAAATTTAACTGTCCCAAAAGAAGTAATTGGAGAAGTAATTTGCTGTCCCAAAAGTAAGCAAACTTCAGTTCAGTTGCTCAGTCCTGTCGACTCCTTGTGACCCCATGGACTCCAGCACTCCAGGTTTCCCTGTCCATCACCAACTCCTGGAGCTTTCTCAAACTCATGTCCATCGAGTCAGTGATGCCATCCAGATGTCTCATTCTCTGTTATCCCCTTCTCCTCCTGCCTTCGGTCTTTCCCAGTATCAGAGTCTTTTCCAATGAGTTAGTTCTTCGCATCAGGTGGCCAAAGTATTGGAGTTTCAGCTCCAGCATCAGTCCTTCCAATGAATATTCAGGACTGATTTCCTTTAGGATGGACTGGTTGGAGCTCCTTGCAGTCCAAGGGACTCTCAAGAGTCTTCTCCAACACCACAGTTCAAAAGCATCAGTTCTTCGGCGCTCAGACCTCTTTATAGTCCAACTCTCACATCCATACATGACTACTGGAAAAACCATAGCTTTGACTAGATGGACCTTTGTTGGCAAAGCAATGTCTCTGCTTTTTAATATGCTGTCTAGGTTCATCAAAACTTTTCTTCCAAAGAGCAAGCATCTTTTAATTTTATGGCTTCAGTTACCATGTGCAGTGATTTTGGAAACCAAGAAAATAAAGCCTGTCACTGTTTCCACTGTTTCCCCATCTATTTCCCATGAAGTGATGGGACCATATGCCATGATCTTAGTTTTTTGAATGTTGAGTTTTAATCCAAGTTTTTCACTCTCTTATTTCATTTGCATCAAGGGGCTCTTTATTCTTCTTCGCTTTCTGCCATAAAGGTGATGTCATCTGCATATTTGAGGTTGTTGATATTTCTCCCAGCAATCTTGATTCCAGCTTGTGCTTCTTTCAGCCCAGCTTTTCTCATGATGTACTCTGCATATAAGTTAAATAAGCAGGGTGACAATCTACAACCTTGACGTATTCCTTTTCCTATTTGGAACCAGTCTGTTGTTCCATGCCCAGTTCTAGCTGTTGCTTCCTGACCTGCATACAAATTTCTCAAGAGGCAGGTAAGGTGGTCTGGTATTCCCATCTCTCTCAGAATGTTCCACAGTTTGTTGTCATCCACACAGTCAAAGGCCTTGGTGTAGTCAATAAAGCAGAAGTAGATGTTTTTCTGGAACTCTCTCACTTTGTCAATGATCCAACAGATGTTGGCAATTTGATCTCTGGTTCCTCTCTGCCTTTTCTAAAACCAGCTTGAACATCTGGAAGTTCACGATTCATGTACTGTTGAAGCCGGGCTTGGAGAATTTTGAGCATTCCTTTGCTAGTGTGTGAGATAAGTGCAATTGTGAGGTAGTTTGAACATTCTTTGGCATTGGCTTTCTTTGGATTGGAATGAAAAATGACCTTTTCCAATCCTGTGGCCAAGCTGAGTTTTCCAAATTTGCTGGCATATTGAGTGCAGCATTTCCACAGCATCATCTTTTAAGATTTGAAATAGCTCAACTGGAATTCCATCACCTCCATTAGCTTTGTTCAAAGTGATGTTCCTAAGGCCCACTTGACTTCACTTATCAAGATGTCTAGCCCTAGGTGGGTGATCACACCATTGTGGTTATCTGGGTCATGAAGATCTTTTTGGTATAGTTTTTCTGTATACTCTTGACACCTCTTAATATCTTCTGCCTCTCTTAGGTCCATACCACTTCTGTCCTTTATTGACCCTATCTTTGCATGAAATATTCTCTTGGTATCTCTAATTTCCATGAAGAGCTCTCTAGTCTTTCCCATTCTGTCATTTTCCTATTTCTATGCACAGATCACTGAGGAAGGCTTTCTTATCTCTCCTTGCTATTCTTTGGAACTCTGCATTCAAATGGCTATATCTTTCCTTTTCTCCTTTGCCTTTCACTTCTTTTCTTTTCACAGCTATTTGTAAGGCCTCCTCCGACAACCATCTTGCCTTTTTGCATTTCTTTTTCTTGGGGATGGTCTTGATCACTGTACTTGGATGGAATCTCAAAAATGACAGAATGATCTCTGTTCATTTCCAAGGCAAACCATTCAATAGCACAGTAATCCAAGCCTATGCCCTGACCAGTAATGCTGAAGAAGCTGAAGTTGAGTGGTTCTATGAAGACCTACAAGACCTTCAAAACTAACACCCCCAAAAAAGATGTCCTTTTCATTATAGGGGACTGGAATGCAAAGTAGAATTCAAGAGATACCTGGAGTAACAGGCAAGTTTGGCCTTGGAATACAGAATGAAGCAGGGTAAAGGCTAATAGAGTTTTGCCAAGAGAACACACTGGTCATAGCAAACACCCTCTTCCAACAACACAAAAGAAGACTCTACACATGGACATCATCAGATGGTCAATACCAAAATCAAATTGATTATATTCCTTGCTCTAAAGATGGAGAAGCTCTTTACAGTCAGCCAAAACAAGACTGGGAACTGACAGTGACTCAGATCTTGAACACCTTACTGCCAAATTCAGACTAAAATTGAAGAAAGTAGGGAAAACCACTAGACCGTTCAGGTATGACCTAAATCAAATCCCTTCTGATTCTACAGTGGAAGCGACAAATAGATTCAAGGGATTAGATCTGATAGACAGAGTGCCTGAAGAACTATGGACAGAGGTTTGTGACATTGTACAAGAGGAAGCAAGGTACAAAGGGGGAAGTAATTAACTCAAAAGATAATCAGCATTAGAGAGCACCTTGCAATTGTGGATCTGAAAAATTATTCTTAATATGCAAACCTTTCTGTTGGTATTGTATGATATTAGACTGGAATGTAAGCCTCATGAAGGCAGGGACCATGTCTGTCTTATTTATTCTTCTTCCCACCTTTCAGTATAGCACGTGGCTGATAGGGATCTCATTTGTTAAGAAAATTAATGTCTTTCTGAATTAGTGAGTGGGTGGCTCTAGAGAAGTAAGTGAATCCAAGCAGATAAAAATATTACCTTCTTCCTTCATGTAGCACTGGAAACAGAACTTTTTTAAATCCAGATAAATGAACCTTCTTAAAAATATGTACCAGACATTGAGATCGTATGAAAGCAATGCAAAAGATAAAGCTAAAATATTGGTTCTTCTCAAGGCAATACTGTAACTATGTTCACATGAAATATACACATGAATATACACGTGAAGTAACAATAGGGAAAACAGTAAATTCTTCTCTCCTTCCATTTCTCCTTCCACTTTAAACACTTCTTTCCTTCCATTTCTCTCCACTTTAAATGCTTAACCAGGAAAAAACTATTCATGATAATATACCTGCATTCCAAATTCCATGTGATTTTTAATAGAATATTTAAGAGGAAAGACAAATATTTCCCCAACTGCCAGTTTAAAAATGAAAAGTGTTTGTGGCTAGGTCATTAGAGATGAGAAAAATTCAGAAATGAGAACTTCTAATTGAAGGTAGAATATTTAGCTATATAATCTGAAATACTGCCAGTAATGGTAGAAGTTAATACTTGACTTATTTGTAGCAACATGGCTGCAACTGGAGATTATCATACTAAGTGAAGAATATCACAAAGAGAAAGAGAAATACCATATGATATCACTTACATGTGGAATCTAAAATATAACACAACTGAACCTATCTATTAAACAGAAACAGAATCAGCGACATAGAGAATAGATTGGTGGTTGCCAAAGGGAAGGAGAGAGATGGATTGGGAGTTTGGGATTAGCAGATGCAAACTGGTATGTATAGAATAGATAAACAATGTTCTACTGTAGAGCACAGGTAACTACATTCACTATCAGTGTGATAAACTATAATGGAAAAGAATATGAAAAGCAATATACATACATATGTATAACTGAGTCACTTTGCTATACAGCAGTAGTTACACAACATTGTACTTCAATTACACTTCAATAAAAAGTACATTTTCAAAACAAAAAATTATGTACTGAACTTAACATGAACCAAATCAAGAAATTTCCCCTATTCATTTACTACCCCCACCCACCTCATGAAATAGTTATTAGTGTATTATCAGAATTTTAGATATTTTTTAACATGGAGAATCAGAATGGATAACTGTTCAAGGTTATGTAAGCTAATCTGTCAAATTTAATTTCTTCAAGGTGATGCAGTCACTGAATGAGCTGGACCTGGATCCGAACACAAGTGGTCAGACATGAGAGTCACCCTCTGCCACGGCAGGCAGTGATAACAAGGCTTCCACTGGGCCTTACAGTTGGCCAATGCTGTCACTTACAGAGTTCCCACTGAGCTTCCTAACAATTTGGGAGGTATCATTTTTGATGGAATTCCAGTTAAACTATTTCAAATCCTGAAAGATGATACTGTGAACTGAAAGTGCTGCACTCAATATGCCAGCAAATTTGGAAAACTCAGCAGTGGCCACAGGACTGGAAAAGGTCAGTATTCATTCCAATCCCAAAGAAAGGCAATGCCAAAGAGTGCTCTAACTACCTCACAATTGCACTTAGCTCACACACTAGCAAAGGAATGCTCAAAATTCTCCAAGCCCAGCTTCAACAGTACATGAACTGTGAACTTCCAGATGTTCAAGCTAGATTTAGAAAAGGCAGAGGAACCAGAGATCAAACTGCCAACATCTGTTGGATCATTGAAAAAGTGAGAGAGTTCCAGAAAAACATCTACTTCTGCTTTATTGACTACACCAAGGCCTTTGACTGTGTGGACCACAACAAACTGTGGAAAATTCTTCAGGAGATGGGAATACCAGACCACCTGACCTGTCTCTTGAGAAACCTGTATGTAGGTCAGGAAGCAACAATTAGAACTGGGCATGGAACAACAGACTGGTTCCAAATAGGAAAAGGAGTCCATCAAGGCTGTATATTGTCACCCTACTTATTTAACTTATATCTGGACTACATCATGCAAAATTCAGGGCTGGATGAAGTACAAGCTGGAATCAAGATTGCCAGGAGAAATATCAATAACCTCAGCTATGCAGATGACACCACCCTTATGGCAGAAAGTGAAGAAGAACTAAAGAGCCTCTTGATGAAAGTAAAAGAGGAAAGTGAAAAAGTTGGCTTAAAGCTCAAATTCAGAAAACTAAGATCATGGCATCTGGTCCCATCACTTCATGGCAAATAATTGGGAAACAGTGGGAAAAGTGAGAGACTTTATGTTTTCGGGCT
The DNA here is from genome assembly GCA_006410635.1 of Cephalophus harveyi. NCBI lineage: Eukaryota > Metazoa > Chordata > Mammalia > Artiodactyla > Bovidae > Cephalophus > Cephalophus harveyi. The sequence goes on along the minus strand of SJYT01080907.1, from coordinate 304,985 downwards.
CCAAAATCATTTCACATAGTGACTGCAGCCATGAAATTAAAAGACACTTGCTCCTTGGAAGAAAAGTTATGTCCAACCTAAAAAGCATATTAAAAAGCAGAGACATTACTTTGCCAACAAAGGTCCATCTAGTCAAGGCTATGGTTTTTCCAGTAGTCATGTATGGATGTGAGAGTTGGACTATAAAGAGGTCTGAGCACCGAAGAACTGATACTTTTCAACTGTGGTGTTGGAGAAGACTCTTGAGAGTCCCTTGGACTGCAAGGAGCTCCAACCAGTCCATCCTAAAGGAAATCAGTCCTGAATATTCATTGGAAGGACTGATGCTGGAGCTGAAGCTCCAATACTTTGGCCACCTGATGCGAAGAACTGACTCATTGGAAAAGACTCTGATACTGGGAAAGACCAAAGGCAGGAGGAGAAGGGGATAACAGAGAATGAGACATCTGGATGGCATCACTGACTCGATGGACATGAGTTTGAGAAAGCTCCAGGAGTTGGTGATGGACAGGGATGGTGGACAGCCTGGGGTACTGGAGTCCATAGGGTCGCAAAGAGTCAGACACGACTGAGCGACTGAACCGAACTGACTGATAGATGAGAAAATGAAAGCACAGGGAAGCCAAAGAACTTCTCAAATCTACAGAATATGTACCCGGAGACACCAAGTCCTGACACCATTTTACTATAGCACAGTGGCTCTCAAATGACAAGTATGTGTCATTATTCTGTCACAGAATTTGGGGGAAGCGAAAGCTTTGGCAACCCACTCCAGTGCTCTTGCCTGGAGAATCCCAGGGATGGCGGAGCCTGGTGGGCTGCCATCTCTGGGGTCACACAAGGTCAGACACAACCGAAGCGACTTAGGGAAAAAAAAAAAAAAAGCTTCTAGAAAAATTTGACCTTCAAGATGTTCACATGACCTAAAGCTAAGAGAACCACAGTTGCTGCTTGCTGATATTTTTTATTATTTAATGGGAATTCATTTCCTCCATCTACCTCTCTTGCAGTGACTACTACTCTTTGGGAACTAAGTTGTCCAAATCTCCCCATAGGTTTTGTGTTTGTGTTTTTGTTTTTTTTTTTTTTTTTTTTAGTATAACTGTTTTATAATATTCTGTTAGTTTCTACTGCACAATGAAGTGAATTAGCTATATGTATACATATAGTCCCTTCCTCTTGAACCTTCCTCACAGCCCATCACCTAACCCATCTAGGTGATCACAGAGCACCACGCCAAGCCCCACCCTATAGGTTTTTATGCACTAGAAATAAGTGTAGCGAGCCAAACAGTGCCTTAGTAGCCCAACAAGCATCAGAGACCATGTCTCACATTCCAGTGGTTGTCTCAAATGGGAAGAATTTTTGGTAATCTCCCCTCAGAGGTTTAAGTCTTTGATTAAGTAAATTCTTCAAGACAGCACAAGATCCATGTGGTTTACTTTTGACATAAATCACATCATGGGCCCTGATAACATTCCAGTTACTCTTTGTAGTTACTCAAAGAAATGAAGTCCCTTCTGAAATGTGCTAGCCAAGAAAAAATGCCATGTTCTGGTGAGGCTGCCTAAAGGCTGTCATGTGATTTAGATAAAAGATTTCCAATGAGCATCTGAGTCACAAATCATTCATTTAATGATTTAAACTTATCAAGAAGCATCTGCTCCCCACAACTCAAACTGTAAAATGCTGATAAGTTTTCAAAAAAAAAAAAAAAAAAAGTTAAATGTAATTTAACATCCTCCTATGAGTTCTGCAGTCATCAGCATCAACAGAATCAAATGACAGCTTTCCACATCGTTGGAAAAAGTGGAAAAGTGAAGGTAACTTCAGACTCAGCAGAGAATCTCAGAGAACTCAGGCTATAGCAGACATCATTCCTTCTACCTCATTTTCCCTATCTGAAAGATTTTCACCAAATGAGAAGGTTGAACTGGAGACTGTTCTCAGGATTCACAACCCTGTTGTCAGGGCTCTCCAGAGAAACAGAAGCAATAGGAGATATATAGATATAAATGCAAATATACAAGGAGATTTATTATAGAAATTAGATTAGGCTACTATGGAGGCTGAGAAGTCCCATGAGCTATCAACTGCATGCAAAGAACCAGGAGAGCCAATAGTGTAGTTCAACCCAAAGTCAAAAGCTTGAAAACCAAGTCCTAAAGTCTGAAAGGCTGGGAACCAGGGGCTTTGATGTCCAAGGATGGGAGAGGTGGATATCCCAGCTCAAAAAGTGACCTTCCTCCAGCTTTTGTGTTCTACTGGGGCCCTCAACAGATTGTATGATGTTCCCTCCCACATTGGTGAAGGTGGAGCTTCTTTATTTAGTCTACAGATTCAAATGTTAATCTTTTCCAGAAACATCCTCATAGACATACTCAGAAATTATGTTCTATCAGCTACCTGGGCATCCCTTAGCCCAGTCTAGTTGACACATAAAATTAACGATCATAGAAACCATATTTAGGGGATACCATTCAGTTCAAATTAGGTCCCCTGAGAGCCTCCTCTTGTCAACCTCTCCACTCTCTGCTCTCCAAATGCTGGATTCATACAATCTTTTATTTTTAGAAGTATATAACTGGAAAGGCCCTCAAGAGATCTTTACTCCAATTTCCTGATTCACAAAGGTTTGTAATTGATCTAGTTTTTGGAGATCTCAAGAACTGAATCCATAGTTTTCTCTTGCTGATTAGGCTTTTTTATGAGCTCCAACGGTCTAACAAAACACTTTTTCTTGAAAATTAAACTCATGTTCTGTTGGATTCTATACAGTTGCAGAATAGTGTTGACTTTTTATATCTGAAAAGGCAATCATGGAGTCTTCAATGCTTTTTCTTTCATAAGCCAACTGTCTTAGTTAAATGTGGTTGTTGTTCAGTTGCTGTCATGTCTGACTCTTTGTGACTCCATGGACTGTAACCTGCCAGGCTCTTCTGTCCTCCACTGTCTCTGAGTTTGCTCAGATTCATTTCCATTGAGCCAGTGATGCTATATAATCATCCTCTGCCATCACCTTCTCCTTTTGCCTTCAATTTTTCCCAGCTTTAGGGTCTGTAGGCAAGTAACAGAAACCAACTCCAGCCACCTTCACAGGGACTTTGTTAAAAAGATGTGAAGATATTACATACTATATAAGATGATACAGCTAAACATCAGGAAAGAACTAGAACTACAAAATGGAAAGACTCTAGAACCAAGGTGATCCTCTTATCACCAGCAAGTAAACAGTCAGAATACAGACAGGAGCAAGACTCCCCAGTTTCAAGTCCCTACTCTACCACAGGCAGCTGTTTTCAGAAAAGAGCCTTTGTTACAAATACCTCCTTCTCGCTCATGATCAAATCATATAGTGTTTTTGGTCTCCCTGCAAGCCTACTACACTTTCCTAAATGTTGTCACCAAAGTACAGAGCGAATTCCATGGGCAGAAGAATAGAAATGCACTGTTATTCACCTATAAAGCTTAACACTTTACATGCAATGAGAAATACTCATAGAGTTTATATATGTACCTAATGTCACTTCTGCCATCATCCATGACATTGTGGCAGACCAGCTTGCTAATTTACAAGTAAGGTTAAAACTTCAGGCCTGACATAGTCCTGACAACCTCTAAAGAACAGAATAAGAAGACAGACACAACATAATCTTCCCATCTCCACCATACCTTCATAGTATCCCCTGAAGGCTCTTAGGCTCTTAGGAGGAGTATCTGGGTGTCCCCATAGGTAAAAGGACATAATTCAGGAAAAATAAAGAGCTGTTGACAATTAGACAGTTTGCTATCTGCAGAATCCTTGAAAATAACCTCCACTGGCTTCAGAGTGAAAAACACTAGCTTGTGTTAATAGCTTCTTCAACTTTGTTCCACTCTTCACATATGGGCACTTTTATGTTCTTTCTGATTCTTCAAAAGCTTTTCCATGACTTTTACTAACCTTCACAGTTAAAGAATAACTTAACTAACATATACCAATGGCCAAAGTACCCTAGAAAGCAGTTTATCCAAGGTGCTATGAAACAGATTTTTTTAACTACTAGCCATTACTGGCCATTTTTTCATACCTTTGAATCCATTTAGTGGATCAAAATAAAACAAAATAAAATTTTTTTAGTAAAAAGAAAAAAATGATGCTTTTAGCCCAGATAACAAAATACTATGATTCAAACTATTTTAAAGAGTAGGAAATCTTATTATGTCACACACAAAAAATGTTCAGAGTTAAGGTGAGCTCCAGATGTGCTACTTCAGGACCCTCACTCTATTTCTCCGCAATTCTCTCAGCTCAACCCTTCTCCTCTATCTATCAGATCTATGCCCTTAAATCTATTTCTCACATCCACTGTATAATCATAAGGGATTTGATTTAGGTCATACCTGAATGGTCTAGCAGTTTTCCCTACTTTCTTCAATTTGATTCTGAATTTGGTAATAAGGAGTTCATGATCTGAGCCACAGTCAGTTCCTGGTCTTGTTTTTGTTGACTGTATAGAACTTCTCCATCTCTGGCTGCATAGAATATAATCAATGTGATTTTGGTGTTGACCATCTGGTGATGTCCATGTGTAGAGTCTTCTCGTGTGTTGTTGGAAGAGGGTGTTTGCTATGACCAGTGCAGTTTCTTGGTAAAACTCTATTAGTCTTTGCCCTGCCTCATTCTGCATTCCAAGGCCAAATTTGCCTGTTACTCCAGGTGTTTCTTGACTTCCTACTTTAGCATTCCAGTCCCGTATAATGAAAAGGACATCTTTTTAGGGCGTTAGTTCTAAAAGGTCTTGTAGGTCTTCATAGAACCGTTCAACTTCAGCTTCTTCAGCATTACTGGTTGGGGCATAGACTTGGATAACTGTGATATTGAATGGTTTGCCTTGGAGATGAACAGAGATCATTCTGTCATTTTTGAGACTGCATCCAAGTACTGCATTTCAGACTGTTTTGTTGACCATGATGGCTACTCCATTTTCCCCATGGAAAAGAAATGCAAAAAAGCAACATGGCTGTCTGGGGAGGCCTTACAAATAGCTGTGAAAAGAAGAGAGGCAAAAAGCCAAGGAGAAAAGGAAAGATATAAGCACCTGAATGCAGAGTTCCAAAGAATAGCAAGAAGAGATAAGAAAGCCTTCTTCAGCGATCAATGCAAAGAAATAGAGGAAAAGAACAGAATGGGAAAGACTAGAGATCTCTTCAAGAAAATTAGAGATACCAAGGGAACATTTCATGCAAGGATGGGCTCGATAAAGGACAGAAATGGTATGGACCTAACAGAAGCAGAAGATATTAAGAAGAGGCGGCAAGAATACACGGAAGAACTGTACAAAAAAGATCTTCACGACCCAGATAATCATGATGATGTGATCACTAATCTAGAGCCAGACATCTTGGAATGTGAAGTCAAGTGGGCCTTAGAAAGCATCACTACGAACAAAGCTANTTGATGAAAGTGAAAGAGGAGAGCGAAAAAGTTGGCTTAAAGCTCAACATTCAGAAAACGAAGATCATGGCATCTGGTCCCATCACTTCATGGGAACTAGATGGGGAAACAGTGGAAACAGTCTCAGACTTTATTTTTTAGGTCTCCAAAATCACTGCAGATGGTGACTGCAGCCATGAAATTAGAAGACACTTACTCCTTGGAAGAAAAGTTATGTCCGACCTAGATAGCATTTTCAAAAGCAGAGATATTACTTTGCCGACTAAGGTCCGTCTAGTCAAGGCTATGGTTTTTCCTGTGGTCATGTATGCATGTGAGAGTTGGACTGTGAAGAAGGCTGAGCGCCGAAGAACTGATGCTTTTGAACTGTGGTGTTGGAGAAGACTCTTGAGAGTCCCTTGGACTGCAAGGAGATCCAACCAGTCCATCCTGAAGGAGATCAGCCCTGGGATTTCTTTGGAAGCAATGATGCTAAAGCTGAAACTCCAGTACTTTGGCCACCTCATGCAAAGAGTTGACTCATTGGAGAAGACTCTGATGCTGGGAGGGACTGGGGGCAGGAAGAGAAGGGGACGACCGAGGATGAGATGACTGGATGGCATCACTGACTCGATGGACGTGAGTCTGACTTAACTCTGGAAGATGGTGATAAACAGGGAGGCCTGGCGTGCTGCGATTCATGGGGTCGCAAAGAGTCGGACATGACTGAGCGACTGAACTGAACGGAACTGAACTGAACCCTTCTCCAGCTGGTAAAGATGGCTGCAGGAACTTAAAGCATCGTATACAATTAACTTTGTAACCAGAGAAGGGATCTTTGTTTTATGAGAATGAAACCCTTCCCAGTGGCACCTAATAAACTTCTTCCTAACATCTCGCAGTCCAGAACAGGGGCACTCACCCATTCTTAACCTAACCACCGGCAAGTGGAATGGGCTGTCTTTGGTTTGGACCCAGCATCATGTTACACTTGCTAAATTCTAGGTTCGGAAGGGGAAAATGAGAATAAAAATTGACATTAAAGCTTGATTTTAAGGTTTCTGTGACTTTTCTTCTGGGAATTATAACATTCTGTGCTATTCTTACTGTCCTTGTCACATTTTTTCAGTCAACTATCCAAGAAGTGTTTGTTGAGCACCAAGCATGTACCAAGCATTGCTTCATTGTTGAGACATACAAGTGTTCAAGACAGACTCGTTGCTTTCATGGAGCACACATTCTTCTGACTTGAATTAGAGTTATCTTGATACTGCATCAGTCACAGTTCTCCAGAGAAACAAGGTCAACAGGTGATAGACAGATGACACGTAGATGTGTGCCTGCTCAGTCGCTTCAGTCGTGTCTGACTGTTTGTGACCCCGTGGGCCGGAGCCCGCCAGGCTCCTCTGTCCACAGGATTTTCCCAATAAGAATACTGGAGTGGGGTGCCATGGGAATCTTCCCAAACCAAAATTTGAACCCGCATCTCCTGCATTGCAGGCCGAATCTTCACCGCTAAACCACCAGGGAAGCCTGATAGGTAAGTAGATAGATAGATAATAGAGAGGTAGGTAGACAGATAAATTTTAAGAAATTGGCTCACTCAAGAAGAAAAAAAGAAAGAAATTGACTCATTCAATTGTGGAGACTGGTCAATCTGAAATGTGTAGGGCAGAGCAGCAGGCTGGAAATTCAGGTACAAACTGATGCAGTTTTGAGGTAGATTTATTTCTTACTTGGGAAACCTCAGTTTTTTCTCTTGAAGTTTTCAATCAATTGGATGAGACACATCCACATGATCAAGGCTGATCTCCTTAAAGTCAACTTATTGTACATATTAATTATATTTACAAAATACCTTCACAGCAATATCTGGATTAGTGGTTGTTTAAATAACTAGGTACTATAGCCTAGTCAATCTTATACCTCAAACTGACCATCATAGATGCCTTGTTTATGTCAATGCCAGCTTCTTGAAAAACAGATTGCATCACATACCTATCCCTGGTGGCTCAGATGGTAAAGAGTCCACCTGCAATGCAGGAGGCTGGGTTTGATCCCTGGGTTAGGAAGATCCCCTGAAGAAGGGAATGGCAACCCACTCCAGTATTCTTGACTGGAGAATCCCATGGAGAAAGCAGCCTGGCAGTCTACAGTCCATGAGGTCACAAAGAGTCAGACACAACTAAGCAACTAAGTTTTCATATACCTACCAGTCTGTAATCTCCATGGAACCTTACACACAGCTTTCCAGCAACTAGATGTTCAAAAAAATGTGTGCCATTGAATTCCTTAAGCTTCATTTTATGCCACATGGCCTGTCTGAATGTCCACAAATGAGAAGTTCTTATCAAAGAGGATCACCCAGAGTTGAAACAAAATCATGAACCATAAAGCAAAGGCAACAACCCCACCCCCACCCACTCAGGCTAATCTGAAGACTCTTTCAAGTTACCCACCCCATCTTGAAGCACATCCCAGACCATCACACCAATGTCAAAGAATTACATTCCACTAAAAAATGCTAGTAAGTACACCACATGCCTTTTTGGGGAAAATAATTTAAGCTTAGGGCTTAAGAGACTTCATTTTTCCCTTCTGACCCTGATCTTTTCTTGAGCCATTTGATCTGCTTCTTTTCATAAAGCAGATGTTCCTGGAGAGATCGCACAGGGAGCCAGGGGCCAAAGCCAGTCCTCTGATCTGCGTGTGTTTCCACTGGCCACCCAAGGGGCACCAGGAAAACTGCGGCCTCTGAGTCAGAGTCTGGCCTTTCTAAGCATTCCATATACCTGATAACTTATTGCTTCCTCCCCTCGCCCATCCAATCCTTAAGGAGAAATATGCTTGCAGTGTGTTCTCTTGTTATGTATGCAGATGCCTGATCCACAAGACATTTTGTATAAGCTGTTTCCTCCATGGAGTTAATCTAGACACACTCTTAAGACTTGAGCCTCTGTAGCCCAAATTAAGAAAAAATAGAAGTTAATAAATCTTCACTCAGCACCTACTCTAAGCCAGGCACTGAACAAGGCATATACGTTAATATAATTAATCTCCCTTAAAACATTATGATGTATTTTATATCCATGATATTAATATAAAAGAGGAAATTCAAACCAGCTACAATCCAAGGCACAGATTGCAAGTCAAAAAAGAGGCAAAGCTAATTAAGTGTAGTCACCCACGATAGTTTTCTCACTCACTGAACAAACTAATCATAAGATAACTATGTCCATCTACCAGTTGAGTACACTCTGGTGCAGTGTAACTCAGAGTGTTCTGAAGTATCCAGACTTTTCCAAAGCAAACAGGGAAAGTTAGTATTGGGATTTTTGTTGTTGTTGTTGCTGTTTTAGCATGAAAGAAGTGATGTGTGTGTGTGTGTGTGTGTGTGTGTGTGTGTGGAGTGGAAAGTGAATGCTGCTACTGCTAAGTTGCTTCAGTCATGTCCGACTCTGTGCGACCCCATAGACGGCAGCCCACCAGGCTCCCCAGTCCCTGGGATTCTCCAGGCAAGAACACTGGAGTGGGTTGCCATTTCCTTCTCCAATGCATGAAAGTGAAAAGTGAAAGTGAAGTCGCTCAATCGTGTCCGACTCAGTGATCCCTTCGACCACAGCCTACCAGGCTCCTCCGTCCCTAGGATTTTCCAGGCAAGAGTACTGGAGTGGATTGCCATTGCCTTCTCCAGGAAAGTGAATAAATCATTTTAAATAAAATTCTTTTCTGAAAGCGGATAAATCTGTCATTGAAACAGAAGCAGTATTGAAGTCACTATTTTAAAGAATATAGATTTCTTGACATGTTTTCCAAAGCCACTTTCTCTTTTAAGGAGAATCATCAGGCATGGTCCCATGCCTCAACACATAGTTCAGTTGAGCTCAGTTCAGTCACTCAGTCATGTCCAACTCTTTGCGACCCCATGAACCACAGCATGCCAGACCTCTCTGTCCATCACCAACTCCCAGAGTCCAGCCAAACCCATGTCCATTGAGTCGGTGATGCCATCCAACCATCTCATCTTCTGTCGTCCCTTTCTCCTCCTGCCCTCAATCTTTCCCAGCATCAGGGTCTTTTCAAATGAGTCAGCTCTTTGCATCAGGTGGCCAGAGTATTGGAGTTTCAGCTTCAACATCAGTCCTTCCAAAGAACACCCAGGACTGATCTCCTTTAGGATGGACTGGTTGGATCTCCTTGCAGTCCAAGGGACTCTCAAGAGTCTTCTCCAACACCACAGTTCAAAAGCATCAATTCTTCAGTGTTCAGCTTTCTTCACAGTCTAACTCTCACATCCATACATGACCACTAGAAAAACCATAGCCTTGACTAGATGGATCTTTGTTAACAAAGTAATGTGTCTGCTTTTTAATATGCTGTCTAGGTTGGTCATAACTTTCCTTCCGATGATTAGTAAAGTAAAGTAAGTAAAGTTGCTCAGTCGTGTCCGACTCTTTGTGACCCCATGGACTGTAGCCTATCAGGCTCCTCCGTCCATGGGATTTTCCAGGCAAGAGTGCTGGAGTGGATTGCCATTTCCTTCTCCGATGATTAAGTGTCTTTTAATTTCATTGCTGCAATCGCCATCTGCAGTAATTTTGGAGCCCAGAAAAATAGTCAGTCACTGTTTCCACTGTTTCCCCATCTATTTGCCATGAAGTGATGGGACCAGATGCCATGATCTTTGTTTTCTGAATGTTGAGCTTTAAGCCAACTTTTTCACTCTCATCTTTCACTTTCATCAAGAGGCTCTGTAGTTCTTCACTTTCTGCTATAAAGGTGGTGTCATCTGCATAGCTGAGGTTATTGATATTTCTCCCGGCAATCTTGATTCCAGCTTGTTGTTCCTCCAGGCCCAGTATTTCTCATGATGTACTCTGCATATAAGTTAAATAAGCAGGGTGACAATATACAGCCTTGATGTACTCTTTTTACTATTTGGAACCAGTGTGTTGTTCCATGTCCAGTTCTAACTGTTGCTTCCTGACCGGCATATAGGTTTCTCAAGAGGCAGGTCAGGTGGTCTGTTATTCCTATCTCTTTCAGAATTTTCCCCAGTTTATTGTGACACAATCAAAGGCTTTGGCATAGTCAATAAACCAACACATAAGACCCTATTAAATAAGAATAAATTTGTTAGCTAGTGAAAAACACATATGTCCTACTAGGTCTTCAATTAATTTTGGTTCACACCACAGAAAATTCTTCTGCTCATAACCTGAAAAAGTAAATCAATCAAGACTTGGGTCTTACCTCAGTAAGTTGTATAATGAAATGGATGGATAAATGGAATTCTGAGGTTTTGAAAGCTATTTCATGGAATCCTGAAAAAAAAAATATATATATAGTACCAGGAAAGCAAAAAGACAGTCCTCAAAATGAGAGAAAATATTTTTAAGTCATAGATCTGATGAAGGACTCATATCTAGAATATATAAAATATATATCTAGAATATATAAAAGACTCTTGAAATTCAGTAACATAAGGATAAATAACCCATTTAAAAATGAGCAAATGATCAGACCAGTGATTTCTCTAGAGAAGAAATTTGAAGGACCAGTAAGCACACCAAAATAAAAATCAGCACTGCAGTGAGATATCATTTCACATCCAGCTAGAATTGCTGTGATCAAAGTGTCGGTCACTAGTGTCAGTGAAGATGTAGAGAAATTGGAACTCTCAAACACTGTTGGTAGAAAAGCAAAAATAGTGTAGCCATTTTGGAATACAATTTGGCAGTTCCCCAAAGAAACAAACACACAATTACCATATGTTCCAGCAATTTCACTGCTAGATATTTATCAAGAGAAATGAATACATATGCCTACACAAAAATACACAAATATTCAGAGCAACATTATTCATAATAGCTAAAAAGTGGAAACAGCCCAAATGTCCATCAAATGATGAATGGATAAATAAAATGGGATGTATCTATACAATAGAATAGTGTGTGTGTGTGTGTGTATGTGTGTGTGTGTGCTCAGTCATGTCCAAATCTTTCCATGCCCAATGGACTATAGCCCACCAGGCTCCTCTGTCCATGGAATTTTCCAGGCAAGAATACTGGTGTCATTTCCTACTCCAGGGGCTTTTCCCAACCCGGGGATCAAACGTGCGTCTCTTTCATCTCCTGCACTGGCAGGTGAATTCTTTACCACTAGCGCCACCTGGGATATTATTCGGCAATAAAAGGAATAAAGTACCAATACTTGCTACAACAAGGATGTACCTTGAAAACATTAAGCTAAGTGAAAGAAGCCAGTCACAAAAGACTGCACACTGTGTGCGTCCATATATACAAAATGTCCAGAATAAGTTAATCTAAACTAACAGAGAAGAAATGGGTGCTTGCCTGGGGCCTGAGACATGAGGTTTGGGGAGAAATCGGGAGTGACTACTAATAAGTATAGGTTTTTGCAGAGAGTGATGAAAATTTTGTAAGATTTATTATGATAATGGTTGCACAGTTCTGTGAATATACTAAAAAAAAGCATTTAAATAAATAAATTGTATGGTATATGAATTATGTCTCAAAAAAACTTTTAAAGTATTTTATCAAATTGAGGATAGCCTGGGGGGAAAAATGAGATTTTACTCCAAGGATCTAAATAGAATTTTTGTGAGTAGAATGCATCATCTTTAGGGAATTTGGCTATCTTGCAGTGATTATATTACCTATTGTTTGGATATGAAAAGTTAGAGCAATATCAATCTTGTTCCTAACACCATAATATTTAGAAAGAAGAATATG